>LPNX010688159.1:61134-74073 GCA_001517045.1 Pseudotsuga menziesii
AATTCATAAAGTAAATAGTAAAATATATAATTTTACTTTCTTTTATTTAATATATAAAATGTCAAAATAGATTTACATTTATTATTGATTATAAATAAGTGTAATTCAACATAGGAGGGAATACTGGATACTCTAGCATGGGCATAATGGGAGGACACAAATATGATTGCACCAACTCCACAAGGTAGCATTGGACTTATTTTTACTACAATTTAGTTTTCTAGAGAAAAAATATGAGTCAACCATGTATATATATGGTTTTGAGGAAATATGAATATTGTTAACAACCATCCAAAGAGAGGATCCCACATCTTCAAAGGAATGCATTAATAAACTATAAAACAATAAAGATGAAATGATGTCATAGATAATGATGGGTGAGTCAGCTATATATTTAAGTAAAAAATAACTCATAAGAAAGTTTTATGACATTGTAGCTTTGATTTTTTTCCCTTTAGTGTTCCATACATTCACTTTTGGGTTGCAAAATGCCTCAAGTGTATCCCCACGTCGCATTCTCCTCTTCCTTGGTAATTTCACTTTTGATTGGTGTCTGTCATAAATTCATATATAGAAGCTTTCTATGAATGTGTGAAGAAAATGTCCCCAAGTTCCATATTTTAGAGGGTAAAAGTTGTAATGTTTCCTGCTAGATTTGGAACAGTTCCTGCTAGATTTGGATGGTTCCCTACAAGTTCTCAAGTTCCCTGAATTGTTGGAGCTTTGGGAACAAGTTTCCTAAATGACCAGAGAAGTTCTCGTGCTACATTGGAAAAATTCACGTGATATAAAATATCCACAAGAGAAAATGTATGTGAATGTGAGTGATATCAATGTTGTTGAGAATTCTCTACTGGGAATAGCATGCTTCTCTTCCCCATGTATTCTTATTTGTAATTCTGATTGACAAATGGGTCTTAGCTCCTCGACATCAATAACACATGAGGAAAGGCTAGGTTATTTCTTGTTGTCAAATTACAAAAAAAACTTATTACACAACACCACAAATTCAATTGCATGTGACATAACATAATATAGAAATCAGAGCATAATTTTTTATCCATAATTCGAATGGACAATGATCTAGGGACTTATTACAATGTGAAGAGCATGAGAATTATTCCTTGAACTATGTTACCAGAAGTGAGAAATGAAAATAGATTAATTTGAGGTTTCGATAGATAGAAAACAACAATATTGGATACAAGAATTAATCTTGAGAATTCGAAGGTATAGTTGGGTACATAAGAAAAAATAATATTGAATAAGAGGATGAGTATTGAGAATTTGAAGTTATGGTTGGAAACGGGAGAAAAGGTAATATTGAATGAGGAAAATCCTTTTCCCATTTGAAAATATGGTTGGAGTTAAAAACAAAGGTAGATAAATTCTAATATAGAACATATTGTTCATTTCATGTACACTAGACTAGATATTGTTAAAGATTCTCAAGGTTTGAAATCATATGTTTTCTAGATAGTATTTTGTATTTTTGTATATGCAATATTTATTATTGTATAGTGTAAGAATATAAATAATTCAAGTGAGCCTCTTTATCAAGGGAATCCTTTGTGTGTATTATGATTTTTACAGATTATTTATGTAATGATTTGTATCTATAACCAGAGTTGTAGTGATGTAACGAAATCCAACTCCAAAATAAAGCCTGTGAAGCTAGAATGAGTAAAACAAGGAAGGGAGATTGAAAATATCATCGAGATGAAAATGGATAAAATCAAAATTCATTGATTGCACTATCAAATTTTGTTGAACAAAAAATGAGACCCACTCTATTTATGGTTCCGTATCCATTTCTAACTCATTTCTGGAGTAAAACGTGTTAGTTTTAAACAACAATCAATAAATAATTATAATAACTATGATATCTCATAATAATGTATGGATATATCAATAAGAAAACAAAAATCACAAATAAGATAGCAAAAACAAAATAACACAATGATTTCTATGGAAAACCTAGCAGTGTACTGGGGAAAACTCTAGGGAAATAATCAATAGCTTCCTTATTATTATCAACAAAATGTTTACATCCAACTTCATAACAAATATCAATATTTCATTAAAACTTTCGCAGGAAGAATTTGTTTTAAAACTAGGAATCCTGCGTATTCAGTGTTGTCATTCTTGACACATGTTTCAGACTCTTTAGCTGAGTCCATCTTCAAGAGAAGGGATGTTTCTCAATGAGAAACATCCCTTCTCCTGAATATGGACTCAACTAAAGAGTCCGAAGTGTGCGTCGAGAATGAAAACATTGAATACACAGGCTTCCCAGTTTTTAAAACAAATATCAATCTTGTGCATCCCATGGGGGAGCATCTCTACATTTATATAGACTTTCATAGGATATGAAGCCTCGTGATTTTCCAAAACCATATTCACATAATTATGTTACAAACATAAATTATTGTTATTAAACTATAAACCTAACATAACGATCATACTGAATCCTAAATCATAAATGTAGATCTCAATCACACTGCAAACCTGAATCATAGTTGTAGATTTCCTCAAACATAAATCATAGCTGCAAATACATTTAATTTCATTTCTCTTGTCTCACACTCAACAATATCCCACTTGATACCAAATAGAAGCTTAAATGTATATTGTATTGATGTTGTGTCTGTCTCTTACTACCGATCCTTTCCCAAAGTACCTTTCATCACGTTTGTATCATGTCGACCAAAGTTATACAAATCTCTTTCTTATCCTTATGCAAAATATTTGTTAACATATCAGCTGGATTATCTTTTATGTGTATTTTGTCCAACTGTAGTAGTCCATCATCTAACACTTAGAGGATCCAATGATATTTAACAACAATGTGTTTTTCTTAAAATTAAAAACAGGGTTTTTGGCAAGATGGATTTCACTTTGAATATCACAATTTAGTACATTTATTTTTTGCTTCAATCCTAATTCCTTAAGGAAACTTCTCTTCCAAATCATTTCCTTGCATGCTTATGTTGTTGCAATATATTGCAGCTCCTACAAATGTATAGATGTATCATGTTATAGATCTTTTAGAATCCACATCGACTGCCATTTCAACATCTATAAATTCTTCAAGCAAGGAATCATTACCTTGAACACTCAAACAATTATTAATTGAGCCTTTAATATATCGAAGAATTTATTTAATTGCATCCCAGTGTTCCTTCCCTGTATTTGGAAGAAACCTACTTACCACTCCCACTGAATGTGCAATTTTAGGGCAAGTGCATACCATTACATAGATGCGACTTCATATTGCTGAAGCATATGGAATATTTGACATTTATTCTTTTGATTCAATGCTAGAGGGGCATTGATTAGTTGTTAATTTAAAATGAGAGGCAAGTGGTGTGCTTATAAGTTTTTATTTTTCCATATTATTTTTTTCCAAAACTTTTCCAAGTTATTGTTGTTGTTATAGCCATAGTTTCTTTCTTCTCTATCATGTATAATTTTCATCCCCAAAATTTTCTTTGCTGGTCCTAAATCCTTCATTGCAAAGGTATTGTTTAATTCTTCTTTTAACTTATAAGTCATCAGCTTATCCTTTCCCACAATCAACATGTCATCAACATATAATAATAAGACAATGAAATTGTCGTTTATATCTCTTTTAGTGTATACATAGTGATCTATGTTCAATATTTTAAAACAATGATCAATCATAAAAGAGTCAATTTTCCTAGACCATTGATGGGGGGTTTGTTTTAGCCCAATAAACTCTTATTTAACCTGCAGACCAAATTTTATTTACCATTTTTAACAAATCCTTTAGGTTGTTCCATATATATTTATTCTTTTAAATCTATGTACAGTAAAGTGTTATTGACATCTAATTGCTCCAATTCTAAGTCTAGAGCTGCTACAAGACCAAGTACTACTCGTATTGTTGACATTTTAACAACAGGGTAAACTATTTATGTAAAACCAATACCTTTTTCTTGTCCAAATACATTCACCACTTGTATTGCTCTAAACCTTTGTTTATTTTCATTTTCTTCATGTTTTATTCAGCACACTCACTTGTTATTTAACACCTTTCTCCCTTTTGGGTGTTCATCCAAATTCCACGTCTTATTTTCATGTAGGGATCTTATCTCTTCTTGCATAGCCTTTTTCCATTTGATATTATTTTCTTGTTCACATGCTTCCCGCAAACAAGTAGGTTCACCTTCATTAGTCAATAAAATATACTCTGAGGGAGAGTACCTTTGTGAAGGTCTATGTGGCATGGTATATCTATGAATTCATGAAATTTATGGTGAGATTTATTTTAATGGTTGTCGATTTTGATGTTCTCCTTTTTATATTTCTTGTTATTCCTCATCTTCATTTTGTTTCCCATTATTTCCAGGAATGTCTTCATGTAACTATGGTTGATTTTCTTGTTGTTCTTAAATTTCAACAAAATTTTATGTTTCCACATCTTTTTCAAGTGTAATAAACATTTTTCCTTCATTAAAAATGTCATCCCTACTTTTGATAATTCTCATTTTTACAGGATCCCACAGCAAGTAACCTAAATCATTATCAACATATCGTACAAAAGCACATTTTAATATTTCTTCCAACTTGGACCTTTGTTCTTTAGGAATATGCACATAGGATTCACAACTAAAAATACTTAAATGGGTATAACCTAAATCCTCTTAGGAATGCCAACATCCAATGAAGTTGTGGGAGAACGATTTATTAAGTAGAAAGTTGTGTGAATAGACTTTTCCAAAAAATATTTAGGAAAACTGGAATATGAAAACATACTTCTCACCTTTTCCATTATTGTTCAATTCATTCTCTCAGTTGTTCCATTTTTTTGTGGAGTGCGAGGAACTATTTTTAGATGCTTTATGCCATGTTTACTACAATATTCTTCAAATGAATTAGAGCAGTATTCCCTGCCATTATTTGTTCTAATACATATAATCAATCTGTTAGTCTCCCTTTCAAAAACCAAATGAATTTTTTGAAAAGTGTCTAAAACTTGATCTTTACTCTTAATGGGGAAATCCCACACTTTTCTTTATGCATAATCAACATATGTAACAAAATTATGAATCTCCTCCTAGTGATTTTATATTAATTGGGACACAAACATCAAGATGTATTAAATCTAATATCTCAGTATCTATTTTAGGACTATTCCTAATAAATGACAGCATCTTTTGTTTACCCATACTGAAATGTTCACAAAATCTAAATTATGTACCTTTCATCTTAGGCAAAAGATTTTGATTGGCAAGGATCTTAAGGCCTGTTTTAGTCATGTGCCCAAGTCTTCTATGCCACAAATATGTTGTAGACTCCTCATTTGCAATATCAACAATACCCAACTTTGATCTTAATGTGTAGAGAGTGCCTATTTCTTGCACTTTTGCAACAACCAATGAGCCTTTTACAATTTTCCATCCTCCCTTACCAAACAATGTAGGGTATCTTTCATCATCTAGCTTTCCAGCTGAAATTAGACTCATTCCAATATATGGTAGATTCCTAACCTGCTTAAGAAACAAACTACAATCATCTTCCATATTTATTAAAATATCACTTATTCCTTCAATATTACAAAGACTTTTATTATCCAAGCGAACCTTACCAATATTTCTAGATTTATAAGAAATACAATTTTATTTTCTTTGTGGAGCATGATAGGAGGCTCCCGAATCTAAAAGCCAATCACTATCATGATTATAAGAATAAATGCATGCATCTTCACAAAAAGCAGTAATTAATACCTCACCTTCTTATGCAACAACAATAGTTTCTTCATTGTTATTGTTATTATTGGTTACCTTTTGCTCCTTTTTCTCTCCTTTTAATATTCGACATTTTTTCTTGATATGAACAAGTTTTCCACAGTGGCAACAAGCTATTCTTCCATGCCTAGATTTTGATCTAACTCTAGAATTCGCTCTCATTGAGTTGTTTCTAGATGGTTTCCTTCCATGATCATCAAGGGTTAAAGCGTCCATATTTGGCACTTCCTCTCCCATATATTTCCTGCGCATTTCTTCATTTAACAAATTGTCAGAAACATCTTCCAAACACAATTTACCTTTTGGAGCTTCATTACTTATGGTGACAACCAAGTTTTGCCAACTATCAGGCATATAGAACAAGATTAAGAGAGCTTGGATCTCATCCTCAAAGATAATCTTCATTGAATTGAGCTAGTTGAACACCGTGTGCACCTCATTTAAATGTTCATATACTAAAATCCCTTCCTTCATTTTGAGATTAAATAATCTCTTCATAAAAAACAATTTATTGACTATTGTATCTCATTCATACAAATCATGAAGATTTTTCCACAATGATTTGGTTGTCTTTTCTTGTGAAACATGGAAGTATACCGTGTATGCCAAATATTGTCGAATAATAGAAATTGTAACTTCTCCCACTCATCATTAGTCATTAATGATGGATTATATGATTTTCCATGTATTGGAGATTGCATATCTTTAAGCATGAGTGTATCTTCCATCTTTGACCTCCATATGGTAAAATTTACCTCAATGCTTATCATAGATTCCATTGAACCACCTGTAAATAAACATACACACACTGAATCTCCAACAAAATCTTAGTTGGCTATGATACAAGTTGTTACGTTTTAAAGAACAATCAATAAATAATTACACTAAGTATGAGATGTCATAAGAGCTTATGCATATATCAATAACAAAACATAGATCACAAATAAGATAGCAAAAACAAAAGAACACAATTATTTATGTGGAAAATCTAGCAGTGTGTTGGGTAAAAAGGAAATGATCAGTAGCTTTCTTATTATTATCAACAAAATGTTTACATCCAGCTTCACATAAAATCTCAATCTTGTGCGTCCCGTGGGAGATCAGCTCTACATTTATATAGAATTTCATAGAATCCAAAACCTTATGATTTTCCAAAACCATATTCCCATAATCATGTTGCAAACTTAAATTATTGCTATGACATTGTAAACCTAACAAAAGAATCATATTGAATCCTAAATCATAGTTGTAGATTTCAATTACAGTGCAAACCTAAATCATAGCTCCATAATACTACAAACCTAAATCATAACTACAAATACATTTAATTTAATTTATGGTCTCCCACTCAACAAAACCACCACTATGGTTGTTCTCTTTATGGTAACAAAGATTCAAAAGTATTGGAAAATATTGCCACTCTCTTGAGAGCAGTTCTACTTTTAGAACTTGCGGTGAATAAATACATGAGGAATATAAAGTATTAATGAAGGGAAAATGGTTTCTCTAACAACATTTTAGAAAAATGTAATTTTTTTTATAAAGCATATGTACTTTATATAACAAAAGCATATGTAGATTCAATTTTTTTTTTTTTTTTTTTTTTTGCAACCAAATAGGTGCTAGTCCATTATGGGGGAGATGTCGCCACTTAAGTTTATGTAACTTACACATTTTATTAAAAAAAAATTAAAAAAATGAAAACATGTAGACTTAAAAGATTTACATATGTTTTAATGAAAATTACATATATATTATGTTAATTTATTCATTATGATTATTCACGAGATGTAATTTTTTTTGGATGGGTAAAAAATTCAAGATAAAAAAATTTACATCTCCAAAAATTAAATCCCTATGTATGTTTGTAGAATCTTGATAGATTCATAAATAAAATGGATCTATGCTCGTAATAAAATCAAGCACATATTCAATCCAAATTTTAAAAACCCTAAACTTTATGTAAATTTTTATTATTATTGGAATTTCAATTCGTTTTACTAGAGGCTTTTTGGTATATCCAAGTCTTTAAAGTAAAAAAAGAAAATAGCATCCAAGAATCATTTAGAAAAAACTAAATTGTTTTTATTTTCTAATTTTGTATTCTAAATATAATTTTTTATTATACTTTATTATCAATATGATATATAAAGTTATTAATCTTATCATTTAAAATCAAAATAAAATTTTAATTACTATAATATCAAAATAAATAAAATAATATAAAAAGCTATATCTATTTAAATATAATATAGAACTTAATATGAGAGATACTAATGTAATATTAATCAATAAAACCAATATATTGAAAAAGAGTTATATAACACTACTCAACAAAACCAACCAAGATACATTTTGGTAAAAAAATTGATAAACTCTTTGTATTTTAAAAATGTGAATTTTTTTTAATAAATCTTAGGTTAAATGGATTTATGTTTATATCTCAATTGAATTTAAGGGAAATGATATATATATATTAATTAGATGGTGATGAAAGAGAACATGGGGTCCTTGGGAAAACACTAGATTGCTTAAAAATAATTAAACAAGTGGACAATTATGGAAAAATAATAATTTGACTGGAAGCCACCTTGGTCTCTGAGCGCTTATATATCTTGTAGATAATGCAAATTAATCCGGGTTGCTTAGTTGGTTATTTTTTTTTATATATTTAGAGTGTCTACATGTAAACCTGGAGTTTATATATTAGTTAGAGTTTCTATATTAATATAGTTGTGAGTAAAATGGTTGGTGAATGTCTATACACAAACAACTATTTAGTTTTGTGAAGATAACTATTTGTTAAACAAAGGCTAAAATATATAATTTTATATCCATTATTTATCCAAATTGTTAGAGTTAATATAAACATAAAACAAATATTATTTAATAAATAGAAAACAAAAACTAATTGTTAATTGTTCATTTATCTACCCTTTAACTGAAACTTAAATCTTAATCAAAATACATTTAAGCATGACAACCATAAATGAATCCTTGATATATAGTTTAGTTAATCTTATACACTTAAATTACTCTTCTTATTATGAATAACAAATAAGCAAAGACGCTGCAATTGCATTTTAATTTTGTTTTATTACAATAAAATTTGTCTTTTATTCAACTGACATTTAAATTAAAAACCATTATAACATTTAATTTCTTAATTACCAACATTTAACCATCAATTTTTTTTAGCGTTGTAAATTAATATTAAAAAATTAAAAATAATCGAGTCTTGTTTTATTTTTTTTAATTTTAATTTTATGGCAACTACTTCACTTGAACACTTACTTTATGTCACAGTGGATGACCACTCACCAAAACCAGACTTAATGTCAGCGGGATGATACTTCCTATTAAGTAAATCTAACCCATAACACTTAAAAGCTGAAGCTGTTCAATTTTAACAATTACTTAATCCATTTATAAATTCTTAAGCTCACCGTTTTTAACACTTATGTAAATCTATACCCAATTTAGTTATAAAAAGGCTTCATGCATGTCCAAAACCAAATCTGTTATTTCCCTCTCCTCCATGCACTTTTTTAATAATTATGTAAATTTATATCCAATTTAGTTATAAAAGGGCTTCATGCATAAGCAAAACCAAACCTATGATTTATCTCTCCTCCATGCGTGTGTAAGAACTCTGCGTTATCCAGGCTCCGTTTTTTCAATGGCGTATGCATGATCAGATATATAAACGTCGACGTGGCATGTTTTCAAACCTAAATTTACGCCAAGCCTACAACCATCCTTTTAAAAGGAAGGCAATGCCTCTCCATTCTTCCATTGCTGATCTGAGTTTTGCTTTTCTATGAAATCCCCCCAAGTTTTTCCTACAATCAAGATTCATCATGGACTCTGCTCGAAGGGCATTTGTGTTGAAGTTCCAAGTTTCTACCTGCTGCATCGAAAGTCCTTGGCATACCTTTGTCATGACTAGAACGGGAGTCTCTATCAGTCCTAAGACTCTCAATTGATTTCATTGCAAATTTACTGATTTCTCTATGTTCTCCATTGTGAATAAAGTTCTGCCCATCAATAATTGGTCCACATGCTTCAACTTTCACATCATATTTTGAAGAAAATTTGTTTTTCCTAGCTCCCTTCAAGTCACAAGGGTAACTAGACTTTGAATGATTACTATTCAAGGAAGCTACCATTTCTGCAGAATGCTTCCCCTCAGGATTCAGACAAACACCGTCCATGCACAATGGACTAGATCTTTGAGAACTATAATCAGTGGCTCCATTCATAGATGCATGGATAAGAAACAGGACATGACATTTGGGTGGACAAGCCATCTAAATTGCATGTTTTTGCTTACTGATTTTCAGTATCACAATTTGAATTGAGATGAACAGAACCCTGTGCACTTAGATTTAGGGATAGATCCTGATTATTACCATTGTTTCATAATATTGAACAGCTATCTCTCTTATAGGGTAAATCCTTTTTAGCAAACATCTCACGCATTTTGTTTATTTCCTGAACTGGACCAAAAGGAGAGTGGTAATGAGCTGAGTTATTTTCTGGCAAATGTGGCGGTGAAAGGCCTGGAACAAGAGGCTTTGGTTCCAGTATATTATTTCTCTAGCAATGTAGCATATACTGTTTTGGAGAATATATTGCCATGGGTATTGAAAGAAACTTATCAGAATATCGGAGAATATTAGAAAATATTGTTAGAAGGCAACCTGAAAAACTCTGAAAACTTTCTAGGTGAACCAAAATCCTGGTTTTGGAAGAAAATGCCCCATATACGCTGAAAACTTAATGTGAAATAGAAAAAAATTTTAAAAGAGGAAATAGAAAGGACCTGGTAACAAGCTTAGCTAAACGCCCCACCAACATCATTCACCAGAATCATAGACCCTACATTGATAATGTGCAGCCGTTGGAGAAACCCCACCCTGTCAAATCTGCGAGCAGGCTTAGCTAAACGCCCCACCAACATCATTCACCAAAATCGTAGACCCTGCATTGATAATGTGCAGCCGTTGGAGAAACCCCACCCTGTCAAATTTGCGAGCAGGTAGGCATAGGTGAACAAACCCCAAGCCATCGAATTTAGGAGTAGGCAAGTGTAGATGAGAAAACCCCAGTCCATTGGATCGATGAGTAGGTGTGCTAATTCTGAAAACCCCAATCACCCAAGTCGATTATGGTTTGAAGAGGGCCTGCAAATAAGAATGGCCAGTTGGGGTATTAAGATTGAATTTGAACTGGGGTTCAGGTTTTTAACTAATCCCTGAAAACTTATAATGAAGTTATAGTGTGTTTGTGTCTTGTTGTGTATGCCCACACCCCAAAGAAAACTAAACACATTCCATTTGTGTAAATATTTTATATTTAAAACCAACCAACAAGACTAAAGATGGAATTTTCAAGCTGTATTTAAACTATACCTCTAAATAGTAAATACTTAATGGTGTCTGCAACTTTATGAATTGCAAGTACTGTATATGACAATGCTGCAGTACATTGAAAAAAAACTTATAAAAAACAACAAAGTTTAAATATTTGGGCATCTGTAATTGCTCCCGTAGATCTCAATTTCTGCAATTTTCTCACTTATTATGTCATTAGACAACCGCCCATCTCTGATCTTATGAAATCCCTGGAAATCCATCAAAACAAATGCCGTGACCAGCAGAAGGAAGCACGATGGTATTCTGGTCTTGTAGGTGGCCATGGTTTCTGTTCTTCTTCTTCTTCTGCTTCTTCCTTCAACTCTGCAGGCAATCAGTCAGAGACTGTTCACCAGCAGAATTTATGTGATTAATTTCATCACCAAATTTTCTTGCAAACTACGAGTATAATACCGAGACGAGGACTGCCCAAGTGGCCAAACGAAGTGAAGAAATAAATTTGGTTAAACCATGGGAATTGTTAGGTGTGTTAAAAGCTCAAATGGCGTGGTCACAAGCCCTACCCCATCCAGAGTACCCACAGTACCCATTTTCCCCTAAAACACTCGTTGTTCAGTAACAAAGGGTTTACAACAAATGAATTCATTGTGTATCCTATATTTGTTCGATTGGGACATGGGCAAGGAAAAAACCTTGAGAGTCTCTAATGTCATTGGAGGTTTTACAAGGAGCCATAGTACACAAGAAATGTTTGATGTCACTTGATGTTACAAGTTAAAGCAAAATCTAGGGCAAGAAAAAAATCCAAAGGCCAAAATTGACAAACTCTAAAGAGGCCCTAGTCTGAAAGGGCTAAATACCAATTGATATGAGCACAATATCAACAATGGATCTTACCAAGGTTACACGAATCGTGGGTGCGATCGTGGGTGTGATATTAATAATTTAATGATAGTCACAAGAATATGAGAGGTATTAATCAAGTGCATACCTTCCAAGTATGAGTTGATAGCCTTGCGAATCAATCTTACCTTGGGGAACACAAACTATTTCATAGATATCACCATTGAAATAAGAGTCTTGAGGTGAACAACTATCACCTTTGAAATTATCTTATATATGCAATTGCAAAGTGATAATGGTATGAAATATTTGAATTTCATAGGCCCCAATCCACCTTTGGGATGGATTCTAGGAATATTGAATTTAAACTAGTATGCATCGTCCTAGTCATCTAAACTTCCTCCTCCACCTTTAATAGATCATCACCAATTATTTCTAATAAGTCGAATCCACATAAAACTTAGTTGGTCACCCATATGACCCTAGAATCTTATCCATTTGGAAATATTAGAGGAAGGAACACAATTATTCCTTTGTCACTAGTTGAACTTTATTCCTAAAGGATTTATCTAATTACAAAGGGACTTATTTTCCTTCCTCGAATATGGTCAATGCATTACAACCCACCCCCACCACACAACACCTCATACTAGTACACATATCCCACATGGAGACCAAATATCACCTCTTAAGGCATCGTATTGTAGTTTGAGGTCATGTTGATGACTAATGATCCTTAGAGGTGAATTTATTGTGTAAGTCCCTAATTTTTCTCCCTTTACTATTGTTACGGCCTTGACACCTATCCCTATCGCACAAAAACTCATAAATATGTCCATATATCGCTTATTTGCCAAATATCTACTTTAAATCATATATTTTGTGGTTTGAGGCCTTTATCATGGCCTATTAGCTTACTAGTCATAATTTAGAGCATAAATGCATCA
>LPNX010688179.1:0-71446 GCA_001517045.1 Pseudotsuga menziesii
CAGATTTGGTTTTTTTTGCAGATTCTAAATATGTAAATTTTAATAAGAATACATAATTTTTTCTATTTTTTTCTTATTTATCTTCTGTCATCACTCCTCAACTCGAAAAATACACTGTTAGTGTTTCTTCTATAACTTTTTCAATTCTTGATCACTTCAAACAAAAATTATATGGTGCACAAGAAGACACTAACCTCTACGTTCTATCAAAACCCCATTTCATGATTTTTGCATTAAGACCTTCAAAGGCTGCACCCACAAAACACGTACCATTTTCGAGGTTTTCTCACTTAGACAATTATAAAAATATTATAAAATTACTAATTTAATTTTCGAAAAATAGTGCCGCACTAGTGCTATGGGTTCTCTACATGGATGTCAATTTTTGTAGGCCCTCAGAGGCTGCACCCACAAAAACATATACCTTATAATTTCCGTGAAAAATAAAAAGTGCCTGTTAGGAAAAATGAAATTTGACATAGCTATGCAAATTTTCGATACATAAAAGTTATATATTCGGAAATGCCTGATTTTTCAGGTTTCTATTGCATCTAACGTGCCAAAAAGGTCCATCATCTTCTTGCACTCACCCAATTTTGATATATATTATAAGAGGAAACCAAATTTATTTATAACAGACTTTAAATTTAATGATTTGTAAATAGGATAACAAAGTTACTAAATGAACATAGCAATTTTGTATATAAGTTAACTTCCATAGACTTAACCAATTATACACACTGATATATTTAAATAACTAATAATCTTATACAACATTATCATATAAATAAATAAAATTTAAAATCACCTTTAACACACTAAACTAACAAATGACTTGATAAATCTATTTAATAAATAGATAAATGATAAATCAATATTAATATCATTAAAATACATTAACTAATTTAATAAACAAACTAACAAACACCTAACAAATGATTTGATAAATCTATTTAATAATTAGATTTAATAAATCAATATTAACATCATTACAATACACTAACTAATTTAATAAAAAATGTCTTTATAAATCTATTTAATAAATCAATAAATATTTAATAAATAGATTTGATAATACAATATTAATATCATTACAATACACTAACAAATGACTTGATAAATCTATTTAATAAATAGGTTTGATAAATCAATATTAACATCATTACAATACACTAACTAATTTAATAAAAAAATGTCTTTATAAATCTATTTAATAAATAAATTTAATAAATCAATAAATATTAAATATATTTGATAAATCAATATTAACATCATTACATTACACTAACTAATTTAATAAACAAATAATTTGATAAATCAATTTAATAAATAGATTTAGTAAATCAATATTAATATCCTTACATTACACTAACTAATTTAATAAATTGATATTAATATCTTTACAATACACTAACTATTAAAAAAACAATATGAGAAATAAATAATTTACTTCCATATTTATTATTTATTATCTTTGAAAATGAGCAAATCTTCATGCTATCATCACTATCTTTGAAAATGAGAAAATCTGCTGACAAAGTCGACACACCGAGTAATAATTTATGAAGGACAAAATATATATAGATATATAATTGGTAGCATAAAATATAAAAATTAATATACTTTATTTATTCATTTTTAATGCATGGTTTATAAATATTGTTACATTCATTTAAAAAAAAATTGCTCTTCACAAACAATCAAGATATTCCTATCATCATAACATGGCATGACAACTAATATGGCCAATCAATCAATCTAGAGTCTATTGACAATTTGACCTCATTCAAAATCCATATTAATGTCTGTTTTAACATGGAATTCGTTTAAGTGATGCTTATGGCTTATAAGCCCATGGCACCTTCTGGCATTTTCTTTCTAAATGGTGAATACACGAAAATTAATTAATTAAGATTACAGACTATTCTTATTTTGCAAAGATTAATGGCAGGTGAGCGTTGCCTTTTCAGAGCTTCACACATTTTACAGTTTATTTTGAACAATCTTCATCCATTTGCAGAATACATCGTAAGCACTTCCCAGCTTTGCAAAGATTAATGGCAGGGGAGCGTTGCCTTTTCAGAGCTTCACACATTTTACAGTTTATTTTGAACAATCTTCATCCATTTGCAGAATACATCGTAAGCACTTCCCAGCTATTAGCATCTCCATCGCAGCATTAACATCTGAGAACGCCATTCTCTTGGTTACATACTTGTCTAAATCGAGTTCCTGCAACCATTAACACTTTGATTTCTCAATTCATGTTCAAATAAATGCATGTCAAGAGATGGCAGGGGATAAGAGAAAGAATGAGAAGTTACTTTGTTCATGCATTTATCTACCAGCCTAGGTATATCAGATTTCTTGAAACCTCCAAAGGCTACATATTTTAACTTCCGGCCTTCTAGAAGCTCCAACGGACTGAAACTCAACTTCTTATCCATTTCATCTAAACCTACTATCATGGCCCTTCCCCATACCTGCAACGCAAAGCATATCAAGATTGTCAAGATGACAGAAGAGGTAACAAACTTAATTAATGCTTCATTCTTGTACACAATAGTTTGCTCATTAAAGAACGTCTGGTATTAACTTAACGGTCATGACAAAGCATTTGAGATACAAAAAATCCAACCGGGTGAGAGCATTGAAGTGTGGCGAGCATAAGTTCGACTTTTCCAACGCATTCGTAGCTTGAATCTACTCCCCCTTTAGTCATCTCTCTAATCACCTGCAGTCAACATAATACGTAATCAGAATTAGGTTAAGGTTGTAACAAATGCTTAACTTGCAGACTACCTCTTGAATGGGCTTCTCGAAATCTGATGGATTAAGGAATTCAGTGACCCCAAATCGTTTGGCTGTTAAAAAAAGAGACATGGCAGCTATCAATTTCAGCACATAGTCCATAGACAAGAGCAAAAGGGAAAGAGCCGATATCTTCTATATTCTAGAATAGAATTAGGTTAGAAGGTTATTGTTGTGTGTATGCCCGCTTCCAACCCACATGTTTCTTCCTTTTCTGGATTGATGTCGATGCCAAGGATTCTGGAAGCTCCAGCTATTCGAGCCCCTTCTGCAGCCTGAACAGCGAGGGATTCACTAGTAGACAATTAGAAACACACATAAAACTAACTAATCACTCTAGCAAAAAGAACAAATCTCCAAGTAGTACATGTATAGCTTATTCATGACAACTTACAGCCAGGCCAATGGTGCCCAATCCAAAGATTGCTACCGATTCACCAGGCTTCACCTTCCCAACATTCCAGGCAGCTCCTAATCCTGTCAGTCATAGCATTTAATATATCATCTCAGATTTTGAACTTACTATTATATATTGAATAAATTATATTACCTGTAGGCACTCCACATCCAAGCAAACAGATCTTGTCCAACGGAGCTTCTTGATTCACTTTAACAGCACAAGACCTGTGCACCACTGTATATTCACTGAATGTGGACAGCCCAAGTAAATGATGGATGGGATTTCCGTTGAGATCAGAGAATCGGCATTTTTTGTCAGTGTAAGCGACCCCGTTCAAAAAGTTGAACCTGCAAACTTCACACATGTTATTCTTTCCTCGTTCACACAGCTCGCATTCTTTGCATTCCGCCATGTATGCCGGAATCACGTGATCTCCTGCTTTCAACTCCGTAACTTCACTTCCGACGCTTTCTACAATCCTGTGTAACCGAGTCACACAGACTGGTCAGGATCAAGTTACTCATTAATCTTCATGACTCATCATATAAAGAAGCTGTATAATATAATTTACATACCCAGCACCTTCGTGACCCAGAATCCTTGGAAACCAAGTTCCTCCATCCTGTAATGTTTAAATTAATAGATTACATGAATTAAGGTTGGACTTGAAATATCAATATAATGAAGGATGAAAAAGGGATACCTTTCCTTCCCAGTAATAGATATCAGTCTGACAGAGAGAAGTGTGAGTAATTTTGATTCGAACTTCTTTGCTCTGAGGAGGAGCCACTTGGATTTCTTGGATGGATATGGGCTGCCTTGCTTCCCATACCACACCAGCTGGTACACAGTACAGTACTTGTAAGGTTATAGGAATTTTACAAATAATTAAAAAAATCTATAACCTGAATGCACAGACATGCAATATTTGTTCCTCACCCTGACAAATAATCACCTTCCCCGAAGTAGATGATGCCATGAGTCCTTAGTAGCTTTTGCTTTGGTATATCTGAACACAGAAGGAAAGGAATCTGGGAAGGACTGGGATTTCACTAACTGGCGAAAGCAGTGAAATGTCATTAGCTGGTCTGTGTAAGATTGACTAAATAGAATGATATGCCAACTGTTTACATTATTATTTAAATAACTTAAAGTTTGTACAAGTAAATTAGGAATTTTGAAAATTCCTCCATACTTCTAGATCCCATTTTAAAAATTCCTGCAGATTTCTAGATCCCAGATCCCAACATTAGTTCAAAAATTGCTCCAGAGTTTTATCTCCCAACATTATTTCCTGTTTTTACCATTTTTAAAAAGATTCCTCCACACTTCATTTTTTTAATCATTCGTTGGTTTGAAATTTTTCTATGGTTTGATATTTTTCTCTATCTTAACAAGTTGAATATTTTAAAGATCTTTTAATGAAATTTAGTTTTATTAAAATTATAAATATAAATTATTTGAATTTCAACATTCAAAACAATGTATATTTAAAATTACATTTTTATTAAAAAAATATGTAACCAATAAAAGTATTATATAAACCTAATTTAAATGATGATAAATGCAATTTAAACTATTACTTAATATATTATTTATTACTTAATATTTAATTTTAAATAATGACAAAGACAGACAAATTATATAATGTTTAAACTGTTATAATAATAACTTAATATATTATTTATTACTTAATTTTTAATTTTAATTGATAAGATTCAGATATACATAAAAGTTAACCAAAGAATAACTTTTCATTTTAAAATATTGCATGATACATGTGTTATTTTTTCGTTTAAAATAAAATAAATTGTTTGGTGTTGAAATACTTTGAAACAGTATAAAGTATAAATATCAGCATTCTAAGGTCAAATGAGGTTGTGCAAACCAAATGAATGAGATGTGAAAAGAGAAAGTGGGGGGCCTGTAATTTGAAAACTTGGCCATTCACTTAGTGAGAACAGATTACAAATCTTTTCGTATCCTACCAAAGAATTTAAATAATTTAGACCCGGCAAGGACGGGTGGAAGCGACACGGAGTAGGCACAGGACATTTCATTGACTTACAAGTTACATTAATATAGACGACAGAGTATGACAGATCACGAGCATGCGAATTTGTTTTTAAATTTTTTTAATTCTCCACTTAATATAGTTTAGTTTAATGTTAACTAATACTTTAATACTTTTATATAGTTTGTGGTTGGATTATTCAGGTAAAGATTAAATGGTTGAGAGATAGCAATGAAATAAAAAATATTTGGAATTTTCTTTTTCTTTTTCATATCTTTCTAGTTAAATGGATTCATGAGTTATCCATGCTTTGTAACATGTTATTAGGGCATTTTTAGTGTTATCTATTAGGTCATTCTTAGTGTTATCTATTAGGTCATTCTTAGTGTTATCTATTTATCAAGTACAATTATTTTTTTTATCTTTTATTTTAATCTCACATTCTTCTAGTTATTTTGTATGAACTATTGGTTATCCATTCATTAGCTATGAGTTATTCATCATCCCTACCAGTTATCTTTTATAATTCGTTTTTTTATAACTGTTTATTTCTAATTTTGAATGACTACCATAAAATCAATATTGATAATACACTTGTAAATGAAAAAAACATAGACAAGAATCCACCCCAAATCTAAAATAAAAATGTCTATCCACATAACTAAAAATTATGATTGTTAGTATTCTAAATTAAATTTTTATAAATCAATATAAAAATTATAATTATTTTTATAAATAAAATTAATTCTAACAAATATATTTATTTTAAATAAATATAAAAATTAAATTTTATTTATATTTAAACCTATATAAACTTAAATTATATTCATATTCAAAAAGAATGGCATAAACTAGACTCTTACATACTTTCAGTGTCATCCACCTATCTTGTAAAGAAACCCACCCTTCCGTACCTTAATTATCAGCCTAAGTTTAAATGGGACCCGCCCTTCCACAAGTGTAAGTGCTTAAAACTATTTCTCATTCTTAAATAACCAAATGAAACTCACTATGACCCACCTAACCTTTCAAAGAGACCCGCCCTTCAATAAATAAAACTATACTATCATCCTATAATAATAATAATAATAATAATATTTATAAAAATAATACATTTTCTTTTCATTATTTCCACTCTTAATTTTCTATCCTTTCATCATTGTGAAGGATACTATCATCCTATAATAATAATAATAAAATTTATAAAAATAATACATTTTCTTTTCATTATTTCCACTCTTAATTTTCTATCCTTTCATCATTGTGAAGGACTTGGAGGAATGGCATTAGAAGCTTCTTTTTGGATTTAATGGAGGATGCAACAAACATTCACGGACATTGGATTACACATTACATTTAACATTTTACCTAGAGGATGCAAAAGAGACCGACCTTTTCAGAGGTATATTTGTGTAAATATGCAAGAGTAGAAATAATCTATTCTATTATTATTATTTTTTAATATTACACTTTTTAAATGTGCTAACAGAAACACTTAAATAACTAAAATGATTGAGAGATATTTTTATATTAAAATAGTAAAAAGTTAATTTTAAAATATATTATAGTACAGCATGAGTGGGCCTAATGGTTAAGAGCATGTGTTTCCTCTTAGGAGTTCATAAGTTCATTATTATTATTATTATTATTATATTAATATCATTTCTTTTTAAATAAGTCTATTGTATTGTGTTAGTGACGAATTATTACTTTCACTTTCATGATTATTTAAACTCTTACTTATACATTGCTCTATAACTTTTAAATATGAACAAGTGGAGTGCTTCTTAAAACAATTCCATCGTCACTACATTATAACTCACTCGATTTAACTTGTGGTGAATACTATAGAAAGGCAACTTGTAGTTGAATATTATATAAAAAAAAAGTAGTGTGCAATTAGTTAAGCGCTCAAATTTATTAGAAAATAAAAACGCATCCTTAAACTTTGGAAACCACGGGTACCTATAGACATAATGCCCAATATAATGTACTTAGTTGTCCCCCCCAAAAATGGTAGTTTTAAGTGTTTAAGCGAGTGTGTCTTCTATTTTAATAAGTGCAAAATTAATTAGAATCGACAAAGATCAAATGTCCAAATAACACTTATATCAAAGATGTGTAGACCATTTAGTGCATAATTACATATGACTATTTTGAATGATTAGTGTACAGTCCCTCTGATTTGATTGTTTTATTTATGACTAGATCTTTAGAAGTAGATACCTATGTCATATTGCTTACTCTCACCTTGATGTCCCACCCAGTGTTGCAACAGAGAGTCGATTTGCTTGCTCCCAAATATAGATCATTTGGCATGTCATTGATCTTGTTGATTTTCAAGTTTTTGGTTGACATTTTTAGATAGCTTCTTTCGATGCAAATAAGGTTAGGTGTCTCTCATTTTTTGTGACGACAGTGGCCCACTTCACCACTGATGGGAAATGCATTAGCTTTTTCTATTACATTTTGTAGATTCTTTAGTGCGAAGACTTAGATACAATAGGTGGTCTACCATTTTTTTGCGATAGTTTTGTTTTTCTCTAGATCAATGACGTGCACAGTTTGACGGGAGGGTCAATTTCCCTTTTTCTTCAAAGTTATTTTGTTTATTTTTTAGAGGTTTTCATTAGATTCCCATTTGGGAAAACATGCATAAATCCACACAGAAACAGAAAGATAGGCATCAAATTACACTTTTCTCATTAACAAATGTATAATATATGAGAATGACCCTTGCGTTCATCTTCCCATGTGGTCTCTTGGTCTCCCGAGAGACTCTTCCTATTCACATGACGTGAAGAGTAAACAAAATTTACAATTTTACCTTAACCCATAGGATTAGGTTCCAACAAACCCCCTTAATCTGAAGGGGTGTACATTAGTCCAAGGAAAAAGAGCTAAATAATTGGAAGTGGACAACTACCACTATTGAACATTTCCAAATTGATGATATGAATTTCCAAGTAGGTTAGTAGAAGCTGACATCTCCTACTAAATACAAGTTCTCTATGAAGTGGTGATTTTTGCTAACCACAAACTCTCGAACTTGGCGACAACTCTTGTTCTCACTCAAAGGTCCTATTTGAAACTTGGCATGAAGGCTCAGTGATTATCTAGAAAGTGGTGGTTTTGGGACCACCATATGACGTCTAGCAGAAGTTGAAGTCTTCTGCTAAATGTGTGGTTTTAGGATGACCACAAACTATGGAGCTTACTTGGTTCACTTGTTTTGGCTTGGTTGTTTTTTTACTGTTAATCATTCCCCTTATTAATAACAACATGAGTAGTGGAAAGTCGCATGGTGTCAAAACTAGACACATAACACTTGAATACTCTAGAGTAGTGTTCTCTTCTGTCTTCTTGCTACATCTTTGGATATGTCCCTTGAAATTGACTATGGCTCATGATCGCTTGATATGGCTTACTTGAAGAAGGAAATGTTTGCTTGTTGTCAGAATGATAAGGGTTCGAAACTTGAAGCCTAGAAGAATGTCCCCTCTGTTAGGCACAATATAAGAAGCAATAAAATTTTATGATGCAAGTTTCACTGGTTTCTTTAGTGTCAAACATATATATGAAGAATGGTTATGCTTCCAACAATTCTAATAGGGATGAAGATAAAAGCACTAATCTTTCATATGGCCAACTCGATCACAATGTTGGCATATGGAACCCTGAGCAAGTTGTACATTTCTGACATTATTTCATTGTTTTTGTCATGCACTAGCAGTTGATAGGAATCATCTTCAAAGAGAGGGCTGTTCTGAATAAACACTAGTTCAAAATGTTAATTCCTCTGTTGTACATCGTCCTCTTTGGATTTTGAATCCTGTAGATGATTTAACAGTTTGGAGAGTTTATTTTATGATTGTGATTGAATCATATACAACATTATGTACTAGATTTTTTAACAACTTTAATATTTCTACAGTTTGAGACATTATGAGGACTATGTGAGGCCTCCTTGTGTAGGAAGGACCCAATTGACTCATTCAAACTAAGGGCTTCTTGCAACTCTAACTCAAAAAGTGAAGGGTGTGGGTCTCAACCAAGGATGCACCCAAGTACAATGCAATTCAACTTTTTAGTTTGATACTTATAGAAAACACATGCAAGTACCAAAAATGAACTAGACCTTGCCAAAAGAAAACTAGTTGCAAGTTGCACATATGAATGTTGAATTGATGAATCTACTATACCTGGTTTCTTGAATAATGATAATGATATGCTTATGCAATAACACTACAAGACAAACAAGACATTGGACTTGAGTGTGCAAAGATGTGGTGTGAAGGCTATTGAGCAACAACTTCAAATTTGCTTGGCTCCTTTAAATACCCCTTAACTTTCTCATCCATCCTCAATAACTGTCTTTTCCAGTAAGAAGTGAAAGAATGCATCTTCTCAAACTTGCAATTTAACAAGTACTATATAAAATATTTTAAAAAAAGTTTACATTATATGAAACGTCTCAGTCTCTATAAATAACATTTTCCTTCTTAATTTGATAATGAATGTAAGCATAAGGAATCGACCCACTCTCAAACTAGACACTAAAAATATCATCAATACACAACAAACCAATTATGTAGTATTAACTCATCAACTAATTTTGTTGCACATCTAACCTTAGTTAAGAACATCACAACAAACAAGTATTAAAATAATTCCCATTATCAAACATTTGACTCGAAACCATGCAAAACAACATCGATGCAAATATGTGCAGTGTCCTCCCTAGCTCAATGTAGGTCTTCGTTCATGACAAAAACTTAAGATGCAATTGTAATCTTCCTAAAACACCTCTTCACGACAATGGATAAATAATACCTCTTCAAAATCAATATGTTGAGATGCACGCCCATAGTTAATACTAGCCTCCACTAAATGAATTAAATCTCATAAGTAACTCAACACAACAATGGAGAATGGTCTTCAATAAGCTTTACCATCTCCAACAATCTTTTGTAGTGAGAAACACATCATTACAAAACAATAAAACTTAGCTTTCGGGGTAGTCCTTGTGTAAAAGGAAGACGCAGTATTTTAAACAAATGTTACACCATCCAATACAATAGAGATATTCCGCACATCATGAATGTCTCCACGCAAGTGTGTACGGTGTTATCTTCATGAGGGTCTTTACATAGAACATATCATCTATGCAAGTATCTATACAAGCCTCCACGCAAACCTTCAAGAAATTAAGGTTTCCATGAAACGCTCAACAAATATCAAGGACCAATTCACCGTAACACCAGTACATCAATACTCAAACAAACAACAAAAGCATGCTCATATCATAAGGTTTCCATGAAACGCTCAACAAATATCAAGGACCAATTCACCGTAACACCAGTACATCAATACTCCAACAAACAAGAAAAGCATGCTCATATCATAGGGTTTCCATGAAACGCTCAACAAATATCAAGGACCAATTCACCGTAACACCAGTACATCAATACTCCAACAAACAACAAAAGCATGCTCATATCATACTCCATGCACTTCACCAACACACCAGTCGTCATGCATTACACATGGAGGAGAGAGTGTGTGCCATCGAAACCACCATGGAAATGAGATCCCACAGGACCAGGTCTGGGCCTCTTTAACATAATTAACATGACCTCATCTTATCCTAACAAATCAACCCTAAGACATGATTTAGGATATTGTTTTCTTGTCACAACATCTACAACAATATTCCACATCTAAATCAATACTCCTCACAACCCATGTTGTCTAAAAAATAACGGTACATTCCAAGTGGGATACATGCACTCAAATGAAGTATTCAATATACTAGCACACAGTTAGAGAATGTTGCTCTTATGGAGAGAGAAATATGGTTGAAAGAAAAAACAAGGAACTGCAAACTGGCATCAATGCACGAGCACAAGATTAGTACAAAATGCCATTGCTGATGAAAGGATAGCCCTAGCTAAGATCTATATGAAATTGGATAACAAAATCGTATCTCTAGATTCGTAGCTTGGAGAATAGAGTCATAGCTTCATTTCACGCAATGTAATGCCCCCAAATTTGTCCATGGGTCACAATATCCTAACTCATTGTCATGTTCCCTCAAATTGACCATTAAAAGTGTTGACCCTGCTAAGTTCCTAGGGGCTCAAGTTGTTATTAATTATTCCTCCTAGGATAAATTTTTAGTAATAATTGTTATAATGCATGTATTTAATTTATTTCAGAAATTTTATTTATTATGCACAATAATGATGTGGAATTAAGGCTGCCATGTCAGGAGGGTGCATTGGGGAAAGCTAGTCAACTTTCCTTGGTAAAAATAAGAAAGTCCATGACAAAAGCAAGCAAGAGAATAAAGGGAAGTTCCCTAAAAGTAGAAAAAGCAAACAGAGGTAAAAGCAGGAAAGTATTTCAAAGGGGAGGGTGCAGTTTCCTCTTATGGAGCTCAGAAAATCTGTAAGAGAAAAGCAGGAAAGTCTTTTAAGGAAAGAAAGAGTTTCCTTATGACCCAGGAAAAGCAAAAAGCTGTCATAACTCAAAAGAGGCAGCTTTTGACTAAGGGAGGGTGCAGTTTCTAATTGTGAAGGATGATTTGGAATTGGAAACAATTCCACATGGTCCTACTTGCCTAATTTCCCAAAGGAGGTGCTTTTGTGGCTAGGGTTAGGTCTCCCATGGGGTTGACTTGTGCTCACAGGTCACCATTGGCCTCAACTTACTAAGCAGGTCATCCATAAGTCTACAAAAGATAAATTCAAACCCATTGTTTTATTTTGGTTGATGATTTGATTGTTGAATGCTTATGTGAGCATTACTTCTGAGTGTTGTGCCTCAGACTACTGGGAGATGAGCCCCAGCCTTCCATTCCCCTCTCCTTCCATCCCCTTCTCTTCCATTGCAGGCGTGGAGTGCTAGATTTCAGACATTGAAGTATAATCAGAGTTATTTTCAGCCTCCATCATGTTCAGTTCAAGCTCCATTGAAGTCCAGGCTTCACCTATGCTCACATCCCCTTACTGGTCATGATTCGGGCCTCCTGCCCCTTAATTTTGGAAGCATCATTGTAATGGTTGGTAAATAATGTAATTTATGTTCTGTAGTGTCATTATCTTCTGAACATTACATTTATCAGGTCGATATATCTCAGACCCTAAAGAATATTATCTCAGTTTCATAAAAGGTCTCATTTTATCAATGTATTGGGGAATTGAGTGAATATGAGTGTTGTAATAAATAATTCATGATGAGGAAGTGATTGAAATAATTATTTATGTTCAAAGAGATCATATTTATATCTTTTATAAATCTCATGTTTTACAGAATTGGATTTAATCTGATTTAATAGCTTTTTTAAAACCCTAGCTAGATGACTAGTTTTACTAAAATTGATGCAAAACATGATCTGTAAACTCAAAATGAGCTCTGTCAGTTCATGTGGTTGAGTAACATGACTACCTTACCATATAAATCTCTAGAACCCTTTTTGGTTTGGGTCATACCACCCTTTTTCATCCTCCTCTGCGCAGGGTTTCTCTTGACCAAAATTGCCAGAATTCCCTAAATTCACCCAAAACACCTTAAAATTTCTAGAACCTTAGAAAAATGTTTAAATACCTTTTTTATGTTAAATTAAGGCTGTAACAAACCTCTTTAAGTTTCCCAAAGCCTTTGGTTGAAATAGAACGAACTACTCTCCTTAGTTTCATGGTTTGGCTGCCCAGAAGCGTGGAAGTAGGTTTCCATGGTGTGGATTCTGAAACCTAAATGGAACTAGATCTAAGTGTGTTAGGGGAGATGAAATTCTATGTCTGACATATCTTTGTTTTCTTCCCACTGATCACTCTTTTCCTCTGCAAAATATCCCAGAAGAAACCATTGTTTTGCCCAATTTGAGAAGGCTCTGTGTGAACCAATTAAATTTCAGAATTATTTAAGTAAAATTACAGAATTAAAATGTTCAGGTCTGCACACTAGACTTAGGACATTACGGGATAAAAAAATCGTATCTATAGATTTGCAGCTTGGAGAATAACTCATAGCTTCATTTCACGCAATGTAATGCCCCCAAATTTGTCCATGGATCACAATATCCTAACTCACATAGTCATGAGCATGTTTATTTTCCTAGTTGGTTATTTGGGTTTATTATTTGCTATTCCTAAGGTCAAAATTTAGGGATAATGCCACATTAATGTATATTGAACTTGGGCAAATGCATAAAGGAGATGATGAAATTTAGTTTATTCAAAGAATTAAGCTAAGTCTTCATGTGGTTGAAAATATTGAAAACATCCTAAGGTTGGAAGTAATTATTAGTGGAGAAGAGTCTAAGGAGGAATAACTCCAAACCAATGTGAAAGGGGAAAATACATGTTGCATGTTCATTATTAGTTAAGTAAGTGGATATGGGCCACAAAATAACTATTTACCCCCAAAATAATATTTGGCACATCTAGTTTGAATTGGCAAGTAATATTGGGTCAAAGGCAAAGTTTTGTCCACAAAAGACTAGTTGAATTGGTCCAATGTGTGAACGTGGACATGGTGGAGCTAAGGAGGCTTATCACATGCATTAAATGAGTTTACTAAGTTAAATAGGATAGTAGGAAGATTTTTGGACCAAATGGGATTCTTATTCAATGTATTCGACCATTTCCTTAAAATAGGAAAATTGACTCTAATTAGCGGAAAGAAGGAGTCTAAGCACTTGGAAATAGGAGGGAAATGGTCAAGGAGTTATAGGGTGCACTTATGGATGTAATGGAACAATTATGGACCACTAATAACTCAACAAATGGTTTTGGAATGTTCCATGGTATTTTCCATTAGTTTTCACTAAGTGGACAATTGTGGTAGACGGTGGTTATGGAACAAGGTTTTCACTTTCCCATGGTATTGGAGACCCCTCAATATTAAAAGGGTTAGAAATGTGCACTATCAAATGTTTTTGATTATTTGATATTGCATTGGAGTTGCTTAGGATTCTCTTTCCTTTGGTGATGCTCCCCTTTCAAACCAAGAGGGTGATGGGTCCCTCACTCATTGTGTAACTAGTTGGAAAGGTTGGACAATTCAATTGGCAAGGAGTTGGAAACCCTGTTCAACTCATTTTTCATCATTCTATAGACATTCTCTACATTTTTCTACTTCTCTTTACTTCAGATAACTCTACTTCAAGTCTATGTAGTTTCATTCATTCTCTTGTAGGGGTTTTGTAGCCAATTTTGATGTAATTCGAGAATGATGTATGTAATGATGTCTATGAGCCATGGTATTTGTATTTGATGGCTGAAAAAAAAATATGAAGGACTTCAATTTCTGAAATAAAATGATTTCTGCAAATTCGATGTCTTCTTTTCATATGCCTTTCTACTTATGCTCAATGTGTTGAAAATTTTGACCAGTTTTATCGTTTATGCCATATCTTCACTTATGTAAGTCCAAATATGATTAAAGTAGTTAAGAAAAAATAGAAACCATTATAACCATTGTATCAATAATTAGTTTGGGTTTTATTCCATTTGGAAATCACCTTACCACACAGTCTCAAATGGTCTAACTTTTCCCAAATTCATCAAAACCACAAAATAACCTTCCAAACTCCGAACCAAGTGTCTCCCAATGCATTTAGGACTAAAACATAGTCTATATACATTCATAGAATCACCAAGAGCCATTAGGTTTCCATATAATTCTTGGGGACTGAAACTATGTGGTCTTAGGACCATCCCAAGTGTGACGTACCTAGAGAATGTGCCCACTGTAGTTTGTATGGACTATAAAACCCTATGAGCATATTTTTTCGTACATGTATATGCACTCTATATACCATATCCTTTTGTTATTTTGGATCCAATTGAAACAACTTCATTTCTAGTCTAGAATTCGACATTGTCTCCTAGATTCAAATTGTCAATTTTGAGCTAGATATAGTGTGTGTCAAGGTTTCATGTAAAGTGTTTAAAAAAGTACTGAATCAGAACTTAATAAATCAGAAGTGCAATCCTTCATATCAAATCTGAAATTTAACCTCCAATCATTCCTCTTAAGTTGCACTCTCTCCCAAATTGTATTATAGTGCTTCGAGTGAAGTAAATCACCTAGTTTTGGGGGATTTTGATTCTCTAAAGATGTAGGTTAGTTGATATCTGTAATTATTAGATTGTGGATACTAGAGGTTTCCATATTCACGAATTCAATAAGTATATATCACTCTAGATATCCACTCCACTCACAAATATTAAAAACATATTAAGGTTTACACTTCAATGAAAGGTCTCATGCACCATCCATTGCAAATATTTCTTGGTAATGAAGACAAGAGAAACTATATGTAGAAAATATTCAACGTAGAAACTTAAAAGAGTCTCATGCAACAAATTAGAGGAGTCTCACACAACAACTTAGAGATGCAACAGATAGATACACATTTCACTTGGAATTCCTTCTTTATGGGAAATCCAATATGAGAATGTCGATAAAATAGTGAATGAGAGATCCATGCTCCAGGAGAATGATTTGGAGGATTTTATCACAGTATTTCTCTTTCATCCATTCGATAAAATTATTTTTCTAATGAAAAACAAAGATCTTACCTTGGGACCCTAGTTCCTTCAAATCCAAACCATTTTGGTGGTAATAAGGATATGATAAATCACATTCGAGTTAAAGCTTCAAAGGATCAAACCATAACAATATACATTGGGAATATCTCTCCACATGATATGACGAGTTTCATGCATCATATTGTCGGTGCAACCAACCTTCTAGCTAGGAGGATGGATGCAGACCATGATAATCAATATTTCTCTACTTCATCTGATCATGAGGGTGGTGATCCTACACCTCGTCCTCCTCACTAAGGAAACCACCATCTCTTCCAATTCCTCCTACACCTCCTCATTCTCCTCACTGATCTCACTGATCATCATATTCTCCACCTCCTCCTTCTTATCATGATGACCAACCACCATCTCCTCCTCCACAGGTCATTCAACCACCCTCTCTACCTCATCCAATCAATTGACCAACATCTTGCGTTCATCCATGGGTCAAAGGAACATCCTCTCCTCCCTAGTGAGATGACCATCCACCATCTTCTATTCTAGTTCTCTTAGTTACAAAAAATATGGTTGCATCTAGTAAGGTTGATACTCATGGAGAGATATATGATTTGGGTGAATCCATGAAGATAGGTAATACTTTTGGCCAAAAGGGACAGTGAAAATTTGAATTTTTATTCATTCATTGAATCAAATCCCTCAAAAATCGTATATGCCATGTAAATTTTGAATTGCAACAAAAAATGTAGGGAATTATGTTGTCTTTCCACTTATATTTTTTTTAAAATATTAATATCATTCAATATGTCAAATTGCATTTAATGATAGGCTTGTTCTTGTAAATTTTAGGCAAAGTTAACAAGTGGCATGACTGTGCATAAATAATTGAGTGATAAATGCATAATTTTTTAAACACACACACACACACACAAACACACACACACACACATAATGCACTAGGACACACATATTTATTTTATAGTTATTTTGGAAATTAGATTTTTTATTATTTAAAAAAAATGACTATTAAAAATTTGAATCTCAATTTATACACATGTATGTGCACGCAAACTTAATTTCTATTGGTTACAAAAATCGAAAAAGAAAAAATACCTTTTGAAGAGGACATGTTGATGTGGGACGTTTTTTGGAAATTTTTCAGTTGTGTACATTCAATCGTGGTGATTTTTCTTTGTGTTATTTTGAAGTCATGGACATGGTTTCTAAGTGTAAGCGTGAAAAGAAATAAAAATGGTATGAACTAAAAAAACATAAATTATATGCCAAAGTATAGATAGTTCATTGATAAATCCATTGGTACGAAGTCCACCACCTAAGGTGCATATTAGCATAGGGTTTTGGCATGGTTTATGCTTGGTAAAGAGGCCAGTAAAATTAAGTTTGCAGAAAAGGGGGCTAAAATCCTGTTTGTAAAGCCCTCATAGCTCAATTGAGGTTTTAAAAACCATTGATAATGGATTTGAGTGCATTTTTAAATACCTCGATCAAGGGTTTATGTATGGCTAATCCAGAAGCTCTATCGAGCTTTCACAAACCTTGATAGAGCTCATAGCTTGATCGAGCTTTTGTTTATCACCATTTTGCTTTGAATTCACTTCATTTCCTTTCCTCTACCGAATAGCACAAATTACTTACCAATGTTTTGCATTTATTAAACTTAATAGAAAAAGAATTCTATAAAACACAAAATGATAAACTGAAATTTATCAATTGTAATACCACTATAAGCTTATTAAGTGTCCCACGTTGTAAATATTTTACCATATTTGCCACTTAGAGATATATATGTTTCAATCGAAATTGGAATTATCATTTGTTATTCACCTATCAACATGGGAAACAAGAAACATTGAAGGAGGAAACATGATCATGATCAAATTATTGAAGATGAAATATGAGAAAAGGACCAAATAAATGATAAGGTGACGACTAGTAGCATTGAGAGAGAACCAAGAAGAGGATGGTGGTCAACCTCAGTGGTGTTATACCGAAATCTCGTCACCCTCATGTTATGAGATAGGTATTCCCTTGTTTGCTCCAATCCCTCAGAGTTTCTGTTATCTCCCAAAATAATTTATGTCGATAGTACGAAGAATCTAATTCACACAATGAGGGATATGAATATCACTGACAGTTTGAAAGCCTCTGTTTTTGATGAAAATTTCACAAAGTTGTAGCTTTCAGTGGCTTGGGAGAGGATCAAAACATCTCATTAGCCACTAACAGACATATGGACTATGGCTTTCGTGATCAGATGAAAACTTCGGTGATCAAAGGTTCTCAGGACTACGTATCAGCGAGGCAAAGCTGAAAGGTTCCGCAATGTCAGTGATATAAAGCACTAAATGCCACTGAGGTCACATATCGGAAATCATAACCACTACTTAATAAAGCGTCGGAACTTGAAAACACTGACCATCGGTACAATAGTTCACTAAGGAGCCGCAACGGCAGGAAACAGACCGACTACAGGTTCCGCCACAATAGAAAATCATCGGTGATCGAAAGAACTAAGGACTACGGATCAGCTAGTTTAAAGCTAAGCATCTCTGCAGTGGCACTAAGGCAACGGACAAGGCCTCCGATCAATGACAAAAATCATTCAAATAGTAATAAAATTAGTTCGTTTCACCTCCGAAATAGCGGCGGCATAGAGAACTAAAGCTCTAATTCAAACTTCTACTGACCTCCGATAGTGATAGAGCAAAATCTCCGACAGTTAAAAATATAAAGTTTTGAAAACAAATAAAACAAAAGTGATGTCGCGCATCGGCGAATAACAAGACTTCCCATCGGCGGCATAGAGGACTAATGTACCAATTCCTTCATCAAATGACTTCCGACAGCGATAAAATTAGTTCATTTCACCTCCAAAACAGCGGCAGCATTCCGATCTAAGGTGCCGATGGGCTAGAAGACAGAGCTTCCGATCAACGACCGCGACAACAAGGTAGAAAAATCCGACAGATTAAACAAGAAAGGTCACTTAAGTTAACCGCCGAAACATTGACTTTTGGCGGCAATTTTACACTGAACCAGTAGTGGTGATTATCAACGACTACTTCAGTTATTAAAAGTTCGCTCAGTGAACTAGATCTTCACAATAGATAGACAAATAGTTAGCAAGGCTTTGAAGCCCTAATCTGAGAAAACTATCACTTTCAAGTATTTTTTTTGTAAACAGATCAGATTTTTAGAATCTGTCATTTTTGTAGAAGGCTATAAAGCCCATGATTGATTTTATAATAAAGGTTCGACTTCGGGGATTTGTAAGCCTATTCTATTGTCAATCTCATCTTGTTTATTCTAATTATAAGTTATTTTGTTATGAGTAGTTCAGCCATCATCTTTATCTTTACTGTACTTATGCCTGAATGTGCATTTAGGTGATTTTCAAGTTGATTAATAGCTAATAGCCATCATCCTATTGGTGAGTTAATGTGATTTGATTTATAAGTACCATCCTTGTTAGGATTTAGCCATTAATATGCATATGTTTTGTATGTAAGTCTGCCAGCTTGATGAGTTCTCCATCCCTGCACCTTATTGTCAAACTACTGAACAAGTTGTAACTAAAAGCCTTGTAATTGAGTGAGCTTTATGCATGTATTGAGAGTGGAAAGGTTATATAGGTCAATTGACTTGATCCATATCAGAAAACCCTAAAAACATTTTAATTTACCAGGCATCCTCGAACTACAACCTAGAGGAGTTTCCTGGAGTGATAACAAACTGATGCCTTTTCCAGGGAGAGAAGATTGAAGCTCGGCTTCCCTGCGAGACGACATAGATCCATGCTTTGATGATAGACAAAGCTTGGACATTATTATGGTTGTAATCATCTATTTGGCGACTCCATTGATATAAGGTGTCTTCAAGAAGACCAAGTACCAGAGAAAACCCAAAGGGGCCACCAGCAACACCCGTTTCAGATATAGAAGAAATTTTGAGGAAAGCTAGGGCTTTACTAAGACAGACCAGCAGTACTACACAAAAAGCTACATCAGGTATTTCAAGAAATCTTTCTGCTATTATTTCTTCTGCTGAAACTCTTAATTCCCAAGAATTTTTAGATACATCAGAAAAATCTAGGGGTTGGGCATCTTCAAGCACTGTTGCTTATGAAGATCCAATCCCTGGTGACTCCACTGGGATAAGTATACCACATCCTTCTCAGCAAGTAGCTTCATTAGTGCTTCCTTCCACAACCCTGTCCATACCCATCTCCAATATGGCTACCCCTCAATTGACCAAGATGGAAATGATCTTGGTAGCTAGGTATATGCCCTTAATTCTGCCAAATCCTCTCGCAGCCATGCCTACTAGGGATTATCTCAAGTAAATGCCTAAGTTTACAGGGGGAGGGGATTTCACTGCTGAAGAACATCTAGAGGCTTTTAACAGCTATGCTGAAAATATTAACATAGAACAATAAGATGTATGGACTAGGGTTTTTATGCAAAGCCTAGATGGCTAGTCTAGGAAGTGGTTTAAGGAATTGCCTGCCAGATAAGTGGTAGGCATAGAGACCCTAGATGACATTTTCCGAAAGCATTGGGGAGAAAGGAGGGACCACCTCTACTATATCACAGAATTTAGCAACCTGAAAAGAGAAAATGGGGACTCTGTCTCCAACTTTACCAAGAGATTCAACAATATGCACAGCAAGATCCCTACCGAAATTAAGCCCACTGATACCTCAGCTAGGATAACTTATGCAAATTCCTTTGACTTTGACTTCTTCTTACTTCTCAGAGAAAGGAGGTCTGTTTCCTTATCACTCATGCAGAATGCTGCCCCAGAAGTAGAGTCAAACATTTTGGCATCTCAGAAGGTCAAAGGGAAGATAGATAGGAAAAAGCATCCAACAGACTATAGTGGGGCTTTGGCATCAGAGAACAATATTAACAAAATGACCAAACTGTTAGATAACCTGAATGCTAAAATGTGTAAATTGAAGAACCAAGGACATCTACCGGTGAGGGGTAAAGGGACAAGTGACTTTGCTCCTAAAAACCCAAATTTTGTTCCTTATAGAAGAGGAAACCCCCTAGTTCAGATTCTCAGAAGGGAGACAAATAAAGGGGAATATCAGAGGATAAGAGCTCCATTTCAAAATCCTATATTATAAGAAGAGCCAGAATTCATTGAAGAAGAAGGAGAAGTTGAAGACAATATCCACTACATGGAGGATGAGGTGGACTATTCTTTTCTGACACAGGAAGAATATGAGGAAGCCCTAATTGATGAGCAGATCATTGAAGAGGTTGTCTATCAGGCTGATGGTTAGGGAGGTTACAAACTGAGGTCTAGGCTGGTTGCTCCCTTCAAGAAGAATGTTGTACCTGTCAAGCAGCCTATTGCACCAGCTAGAAAGGTTGTTGTTTTACCAAAGATAGTGGTTGTCCCATCCAAAGCATTGCATAAACCAGCACCTTCAGCCACACCTGATCAAGTCCAACTCAAACCTACATCTCCTGAGGTAAGGTTTCCAGATAGGTTGCATTAGTCCTTCAACCTTGAGTCTAAAATTCAAAAATTGAAAATCCCTTTCCCTTTAATTGAGCTAATGAAGAATGATGCTTTCAAAACCTCCATTCTAAATTCCCTTCAGCCCAAGGTGCACATTGAAACTGACTTTGTGAACCTGCAAGTTGACAAGCCTATTGTAACCCTGGGCCCCATGATCGAAGACCTAAAGGACTCCTACCCGCCATTCTATATATCCTTGAACATCCATGATAAAATCCTCCATAACTGTTTGCTGGATTCAGGAGCCTCTCATAACCTAATGCCAAAGGCCGTGATGGATGAGATTGGCCTTAGCATCACCAAGCCCTACCATGATTTATTCTCCTTTGACTCTAGGAAGGTCAAGTTCTTGGGCCTCATCAAATACCTTGCCGTAAACTTAACGCGGCTACCTTCAAAAAATGTAATGATGGACATTGTAGTGGCCGATATTCCTCCAAAATTCGGCCTCTTGCTGTCTCGGTCATGGAGCAAAATACTAGGTGACACCCTTTATATGGATCTCACACATGCCACCATTCCCATGTTTGGAGGGGAGACTAAGAGGTTGTACAGGGAAAATCATCTAGCATACATTATAAGCAAGGAGAGCCACTCGATGAATCACCCCATCTACGCAATGGAAACAGATTTTGGGTATTGCATTTTGTAAATAGATGACAATCAACAGACATCAGTTCATCTCACTATGCCCACCTGTCAGCAGCTCGAAGAAGTAACAACAGTGTTCTCGAGCATGTATTTCGATGGGGCTAGCACTCAAAGCTCAGCAGGCACAGGTGTAGCATTGAACTCCCCATCTAAGGAAAACATTCACTTATCTTATAAGCTTGATTTCAAAACCACTAACAATGTAGCACAATATGAAGCATTGCTGCTAGGATTTAAATCTGCAAAGGAGATGGGGATCATGTGCGTGAATATTTTTGGAGACACAGACCTCATCATACAGCAGGTCAACAACTCTTTTTAGACAAAAAATATCGGATTGAAGGCCTACAGGGATGAGGTATGGAAACTTAGAGACTCCTTTATGTTTTTTGAACTGTCATATATTCCTAGGGCTTTGAATCACCTGCCTAATTCCTTGGTCATCTTTGCAAGTCTGTTTGTTCCTCCTTTACCCCTAAGCTCAGCCATGATGTTCAGGTTAAGTACAAACCCTCTTTGCCAGACAATGTAAAATTTTGGAGGGTGTTTGAGAATGATGAGGAGATTAATAAATTCCTTCAGTTAGTAGATGAATTCTCTGACATACAGATAGACCAGGAAAATCTTAACATAGAGGAACCCAAACAACTCAAGTTAAAAGATAAAGTGACTGAGCAGAATATTGTCCAATTTCCCAACAACTACATACCCCAAGGTCTAGTACCACTAGAAGAACTGTTTGATCACAATGACATCCCTCTCAAGCCTGCCAAAAAGGAGCTAGACCCTGCTATCTAAGAGCAAAACATAGGCAGCCAAAGCTGTCCTAAACTGATAAATCTTTCTATGGGGTTGAATGCTGATCAGAAGTCTGAATTTTGCAGCTTGATAAAAGAGTTTGTTGATGTTTTTCCTCGGGAGTATAGTGACCTAAAAACTTATGACACCAATATCATCCAACATAGAATTCGTTTGGACAAGGACACCATTCCTTTCAAATAGAAGCTAAGACCTATCAACCCTCTCCTATTACCAGTGATTGAAAAAGAGATACACAAGCTCCTTAAAGCCAAGATCATAGTTCCCCTCAGATATTCCAAGTGGATTGAAAACCTGGTAGTGGTAAGAAATAAAAATGGGGAAATCAGGTTGTGTGTGGATTTTAGAAACCTGAACAAGTGTTCCAAGAAGGATAACTATCCACTGCCCAAGATGGAATACCTATTGCATAAAGTCTCAGGGGATAGAGTTATGTCCTTCCTTGATGGATTCTCTGGATACAACCAAGTTGTTGTGGACCCTGATGACCAAGAGAAGACTGCCTTTACCACTCCCTAGGGCACCTTCATGTATGCTAAAATGCCATTTGGGCTAATGAATGCTGGGGCTACTTTTCAGAGAACCATGGACCTAGATTTTGTAGGACTAAAAGATAAATTTGTGCTGATATATTTGGATGACTTAACAATTTACTCTCACAGCCATCATGACCACTTGCACAATTTAAGGAAGGTATTTCTAAAGTGCAGAAGGTATGGAATATCACTGAACCCCAAGAAGTCCCAGTTTGCACTCAATGAAGGAAAGCTCCTAGGCCATATAGTCTCAGTTGAAGGTGTAAAGATCGATCCGGTAAGAGTGGAGGAAATTCAGCAGCTGTCAATATCAATGTCAAAAAGAGACATTCAGTCCTTTTTAGGCAAGATAAACTTTGTCAAAAGATTCATTCCTAATTTCTTCGATTTGGTAAAGCACATAACAGTCATGCTAAAAAAGGATGCAGACATAAAGTGGACTGACCAGGTAAGAAACTCTTTTGAAGACATTAAGAAAGCCATGATGGGGGCCCCAACCCTGATTAGTCCCAACTACACCAAGGGTTTTTACATTTTCTCTTTTTCATCTTATGACACAGTGGCAGCTGTACTATTACAAAAGAACGATGAAGGTCTTGATCATCCAATTGCTTTCTTCAGCAGAACCTTAAGAGATGCTGAGCTGAAGTATGATCCAATTGAAAAATAGGCTTATTCTCTCATAAAAAATTTGAAGACTTTCAGAATCTACATTCTCCATGCAAAGGTCATTGCATATGTCCCTTCGGCTGCTGTGAAGGATGTTTTGACTCAGCGTGACATTGATGGGAAGAGAGCTAAGTGGATTTCCAAACTCATTGAGTTTGATGTAGAGGTGAAACCCACCAAGCTCGTAAAGGGATTAGGTCTTGCCAAACTCATGGCCAAAGAAAAATGTGAACTGATGGGAGTAAATTTCACATGTGTCAAATCAGCAAAGGTGCAGACTATGGTAGCAGCTGAAAAAGAAGTAAATCAAGATAAGAATAACAGTCCATCAGTAGCTGAGAACATATCTTCATGTGAGTGGTACTCAGGTATCATTCAATTTTAGCTAAAATTAGAAGTTTCCCCTGATCTCACTCCTAACCAAGCACAAGCTCTCAAGTTGAAATATGTTAAGTTTTGCATAATTGAAAAGCTATTGTACTAGAGGGACCAGTCTTGAATTTTGTTAAGATGTCTAGATAAAGAGGAAGCATAGCAGGTCATGCATCACTTTCATTCCAGTACATCTGGAGGCCACCACTACTCGAAAACCACATCCCACAAGATCTTAAGAGCAGGATAATATTGGGCCTCTCTACTGATGTATGCACTTTTGTAAGGGCCTGTGACCAATGTCAAAGATTTATAGGGAAGCAGCAACTCAAATCCTTTCCCCTAAGGCCTGTTACAGTGAATAGGCCTTTCCAGCAATGGGGTCTGGATTTCATAGGAGAAATAAATCCATCTTCTAGTGGACAGCATAAATGGATCTTAGTAGCCATTGACTACTTTACCAAATGGATAGAAGTAGTACCCACCAGAAATGCCACTCATCAAGTCATCATGATATTTTTATATGAGAACATATTCAGCAGGTTTGGTTGCCTAATAAGGTTAGTAACTGATAATGAACCAGCTTTTAAGGCTGGGGCATTAGTTAAAATGTGCGAATCAATGGGTATCCAAATAGTGCACTCCACATCCTATTACCCACAAGGCAATGGCCTGGCTGAGTCATCCAACAAAAGCTTAGTCAGAATCAGCAGGAAACTGCTAGAGACAAATCAGAAAAGCTGGGATTCAAAGCTTAAGTTTGCTTTATGGGATGATAGGGTAACAAAAAAAAGATCCATAGGGACTTCTCCATTCAAACTAGTTTATGGCACTGAGGCCATCTTTCCTATCCAGCTCATCCTTCCAGTGGAAAAGTTCTTTCAGGAAGAGGAGGATGAACCAAATGATATGGTAAGAAGGATGATGGATTTGGTAGAATTACAACAAATAAGGGAGCAAGTTGTAGGAAAATCAAAAGCTCATCAAGAAAGGATAAAGGGCATGTTTGACAAAAGAGAAAAGGAAAACAACTTCCAGGTCGGAGATTGGGTCCTCAGGTGGGATGCTGTCAGACAGGACAAGGGGAAACATGGAAAATTTGACTCTTTGTGGATTGGCCCGTTCGTGATATCCCAGGTACATAAGAATAACACCTTCAAATTGCAGAGTCTAGAAGGTGAAGAGGTATTTGATGGCCCAGTAAATGGGTGGTTCTTGAAGCTTTATTTTATTTGAGGCTCTGAGGCCTTATGATTGTAAAATAGTAGGTAGTAGGTTGTTTTGCTTTCAGAATAGAATCCATTCCCAATGGAACAATAAAGGATAGTGTTAATTTACTTAGTTGCTTTTAGGGAAAGGCATTTTGGTCTGGGGTTCTTGGGACCTCACTGGGAGGTTCCCATCCCCAAGTAGGAGCCAGATGTTATCTCCCAAAATAATTTATTTCGATAGTATGAAGAATCTAATTCATGCAATGAGGGATATGAATATCATTGACAGTTTGAAAGCCTCTGTTTTTTATGAAAATTTCACAAATTTGTAGCTTTTAGTGGCTTCAGCGAGGATCAAAACATCTCATTAGCCACTGGTAGACATACAGACTATGGCTTCCATGATCAGATGAAAAATTCGGTGATAAAAGCTTCTAAGGACTACGTATCAGCGAGGCAAAGCTGAAAGGTTCCACAATGTCGGCGATATAAAGCACTAAATGCTGCCGAAGTCATGTATCAAAAATCAAACCACTGCTTAATAAAGCATTGGAACTTGAAAACACTAACCAATGGCACAATAGTTCACTAAGGAGCCGCAACGGCGAGAAACAGATTAACTATGGGTTCCGCCACAATAGAAAATCATCAGTGATTAGAAGAACTAAGGTCTACGGATTGGTGAGTTTAAAGCTAAGCATCTCCATAGTGGCAGTAAGGCAATAGACAAGGCCTCTGATCAATGACAAAAATCATTTTGATAGCGATAAAATTAGTTCATTTCACCTTCGAAACAGAGGTGACATAGAGAACTAAAGCTTCAATTCAAACTTCTACTGACCTCTGACAGTGATAGAGCAAAATTGTCGACAGTTTAAAATATAAAGTTTTGAAAACAAATAAAACAAAAGTGATGTCGCGCATCGGTGAATAAAAATACTGCCCATCGGTGGCATAGAGGACTAATGTCCTGATTCCTTCGTCAAATGACTTCCGCCAGCAATAAAATTAGTTCATTTAATCTCCGAAATAGTGGCAACATTCCAGTCTAAGGTGCCAACGGGCTAGAAGACAGAGCTTCCGATCAACGACTACGACAACAAGGTAGAAAAATCTGGTGGATTAAACAAGAAAGGTCACTTAAGTTAACACCCAAAATACTGGTTTTTGGTAGCAATTTTACACTGAACTAGCAATGGTGATTATTAGTGACTACTTTAGTTATTAAAAGTTCACTCAGTGAACTAGATCTTCACAATAGATAGACAAACAGTTAGCAAGGGTTTGAATCCTGATCTAAGAAAATTATCACTTTCAAGTATTTTTTTGGTAAACAGATCGGATTTTCAGGATCTGTCATTTTTGTAGAAGGCTATAAATCCCATGATTGATTTTATAATAAAGGTTCGACTTTGGGGATTTGTAAGCCTATTCTATTGTTAAGCGTCTCATCTTGTTTATTCTAATTATAAGCTCTTTTGTTATGAGTTGTTCATCCATCATCTTTATCTTTACTGTACTTATGCATGAATGTGCATTTAGGTGATTTTCAAGTTGATTAATAGCTAATAGCTGTCATTCTATTGGTGAGTTAATGTGATTTTATTTATAAGTACCATCCTTGTCAGGATTTAGCCATTTATATGCATATGTTTTGTATGTAATTCTACCAGCTTGATGAGTTCTCCATCCCCGCACCTTATTGTCAAACTACTGAACAAGTTGTAACTAAAAGCCTTGTAATTGAGTGAGCTTTATGCATGTCTTGAGAGTGGAAAGGTTATATAGGTCAACTAACTTGATCCATATCAGAAAACCCTAAAAACATTTTAAGTTACCAGGCATCCTTGAGCTACAACCTAGAGGAGTTTCCTGTAGTGATAACAGTTTCCCTAGAGAAATGAAGGAATAAATTAACCCCTTGCATTTTTTCCCTCTTTTGAGCTAGTAACGCTCTTTCCCCATTGACAAAAAGCGTTTCCCGAGAAGAAAAGAGCCAACACCACTCCTGATACATGAGCAAAGAGAGGTGCCACCGCTCCTTCCCTTGCTATAGGAAGTGTGCCCCCTTATCACTGCCTGTTTTCTTCATTGGAGGAGCAGTGCTTGAGTTTTGAAGGAAAAAAAAGAGAAGCTTCGAGAGGCTTCTCGAAGCTGATCTCCGTGGAGCCTCATCCCTATGGTTTAGGACCAGCTAGAGCTCGAGATCCTCCCTTTTAGGATCTAATATCCACCTCACTGATGAGATCCTCAACCATACCTATCCTCCCATGCCTTTAAATACTGGCTCACCCCCCATGGGCAAAAGGAGGAAGAATTGTGTTTCATACCCAAACTCTGTCAAAATCATTCTTGATTCTTTGGAGGCAAGGTGAAGTTAGAGGAAAGGATCCATTGGAAGGAACTATCAACACCAAGGCATGAAGGTTGTAGTCTCTCCAATCATTTATTAATAAAGAATGTCTTTTCTTTCCCATATTTACTATTTTATATCTATGTATTGCTTGATTCCTTGGTCACAGGCATAGATCTAGTTGATTATATTGTATGCTATCATGTTTTCTTTTTTGTCTTCCATATTTTACAGGTTCTTCTATAGTAAGCTTCGAGGATAGTGAGGACAACCTTTAAGAAAAGTATTGTGGCATCATATTCTAGTGATAAACTAGGTCTAGGGAGAGTCTAACATTTCATGCTTGTGTTTTGTTCTAGATCTAAACCATTCAGACTAGGGAACTAGCTCTTGTCCGCAGGAGGTGTGTATTTCCAGATATCAAAAGTGGTGACTCTGCTGGGGAGATACTTCGAATTCTGAATCATTGGTAAGTTGAAACCTCCACCTTCATTTTCAATTTATAGATCTATTTTTCCATTCATATATCTGTAGATCTGTTTTGAATTTGATTGTTTTGCCTCTACCTGCCTTTGGACATTCATACTTTTGGTTCACTATGTTTTTTGGTGATTGTTTGGGTTCATTTTCCAGTCTGTAACTTCCTTTTCTATTTCTTTTTTATTTTTCAAATCACCATCTCGGGCACCGCTCTTGAGCTGTGTTATAAGTGTGGTTATGGAGCTATCACCACTCTTCATCTGTGTTAAAGAAGTAGTGCCACCGCACTTTTTTTATGTCCAAGAAGTAGTGTTGGACCTGGTAACTCCTTGGTGTGAACCTACTGTAAGCGGTACTACCGCTCTGTTCTTGTGTGCAACAAGTGGTGCTCAGCCTGGTAATGCCCTGTTCAACACCTATAGAAGTGGTGCCAGGTATTCTTCTTAGCCCTGTTTGGTGTTTGATTCTTAAATGCTTTTTATTAGTATTTGGATCCATGCTTCAGATAGTTACAGTTGTTTTTTGAACTCTGCAATTCATTTTTGAATAGAAAACTCAATAAAAATAAATAAACAAAAAAACGAGCCAAATTTTTTTCTCGGGGGCTCACGAGTCTGAACCCCCAAAGGCCCTCAAGCCGAGGAGGGGAAGCCCCCCCTGGGACCCCCTTGAGCATGTATGAATCCATAGTTATTCTCAAGAATTTTAATTGATGTTGGTATTTTAAAGCTTCATAGTTGGCTTTGAATAGAACTTGGTTTTGTTAGATCTTTGATTTCTGTCTTCTTTGATAGAACAAGAAAAGATTCATTTCAGTTTTTCTTCATTTGTTATACATGATTTTTGTATGTTTTTTGCTTTTTTCATAAAGTTGTTGAAAATTCCATATGAAAGTTATTGTATAATTTTGTGATTAGTTCATTCTCACTTTAGTTAAAAATATGAACACTTTTGTATAAAGTTGTAACAATCTTTTCTTGCTTTTTCTTAGAGATCTCACTTCTTTTTCAGTTCAAAAAGAGAAGATTTTGTTTGTTTAAGTTAGGAAAGGACCATATAAGCAAGTGTCTTTTGTTTTTTGGGATTTATTCTATGTTTCAAATGAATTGAACCTCTCTCTCCCTTCCTTAAGTAGGGCATACCTTTAAAGTGAAAGTGAAAATTTTCCACTATCATACTGCATGGTTTTACTTAAGTAGGGCATACCTTTAAAGTGAAAGTGAAAATTTTGCACTATCATACTGCATGGTTTTACTTTTATGTCCTCACCTCATGCATTGACCTAACCAGTCAAGATAAAATTAAGTGCTAGATTAGGTTTAAAATTTTAGCAATTTGTGTGATAGGTTAGTGACGTGTTCAGGTGTCGTAAAACGTAGCAGCTGCCATTAATTTGTCTACACTACAACCCGGGACTCGCACGGTTCTCCCATGTACTGTCAATATATCGAATGACCTTTCACATACCATTGAGGTATATAGAAAGGTAGTTCATGTACTCAATTGTATATCAGAAGGCCCCTTGTGAACAGTTGTGCATTAGACAACACTACTACCGATTTGAGCTGCCACGTACCTTGCATATATCAGGAGACACTTTTAGGAATCTTGAGACCATCCGAGTTAACCCTTTGGCCTTCTTGGCATCACACTAGTTGTGATGGTTTGACAATCCCACAAGGTTCCAGACCTTTAATCCACTCCTCTCACATATTTTGCTTGCTTCTTTAGTTTGAGTAGCACTTCTTGTCTATATAGTTAGTATTTTTTAGAAGAGAGAGATAGTTCTGTTACATATTTATGGCTTCGCCTTCTAGGAATACCAACCAAGAGACTCCTTTACCAAGCATGTCTTTTGTGTTCCCTCCATATGGGGATGTTGGTCCTCCTCTCATGGCTACGTTAAGCCTTCGTGGATTGACTATTGGATTACCTATTTGGTTATTCTCTAGTCCAGTTATCCCATGTACACCAGTTTCTTCTGATCCCAATCCTTCATCGCAAGAGCATCAACCTCATGTTGATCCCTCTCCCTATTCACCAGATGTGTCTTCTCCCATTTTTCCCTCTTCGCCTGTTGAAATTTGTAGTACTAGTAGTCAGGTGGATAAGAAGAAGAAGAAAAGGAATATTAAGAAGAAGAAAAACAAACAAAAAACCAAGTCTCAACCAATCACTCCTCCCAGTGCGGAGAGTGTTGATTTGCACACCCGAAGATCGTGTAAGCCCAAATTCCCTTGTAGGCTTTGCAAGGGTGGTCACCTTCTGAAAGATTGTCATGTTTTGGTCCTAGTTTTAGAAGAGTGGTTTAAGGATTCCTAGCAAGAGATGTCATCAGCCTCTAGTCATCATGCTGATGATCCCCCCTAAACCAGTGACTATGTGATTAAGAGTCGGAAGGGTAAAGTCAGAAATCCTTGCTTGCTTTGTAAGGAAATGCACTTTACTTACCTTTGTCCTCACATGGATGAAGCTTCTAAGTTGCTAGAAGATATTACTATTTCTCGTCAATGGCTTCCAATAGGTTATCGCAAGTTGTCACTTGACATCCCATTTGTTGATAAAGTGGTAGATCTAGTTCTAACCTTGGTTGATCCCACTCTTCCTTTGATGAGTGAAGTTGAAGTGGTCAATTCGGTTTCATCCGTAGCTGATTCCACTCTTCCTTTGAAGGGTGAAGTTAAAGTGGTTGATTCGGTTTCATCAAAGGTCGATCCCACTCTTCCTTCTAAGAGTGAGTTCCAAGTGGTTAATTCAGATTCATCTGTGATTGATCCCTTTCTTCCTTTGAAGAGTGAAGTTAAAGTGGTTGAGTCGATGTCATCTCTACCCGATCCCACTCTTTCATCAGAGAGTGTTAAGAATGAATTAGTCTTGTTGACCAAATCTTCATCTTGTTCTTCTCTTATGGTAGAGAATGAACTGAAACCTGCTAAAGTTTTCATGCTTCGTTTTGATTGTTCTTGACAAGAGGAAATTTTGTCTGTTTTGACATAACCCTCTTCGAGTAGTGAGGCTATTTCCTTTGACTGGAGTAACCTAACAGAGTCTCATCTTCATTCGAGTGTTCCTTTCTAGATAGTTTTGCATGTTACTACTAGGCAGATACTTCGCACTATTGTTGACGAAGGGGCTTCTGTGAGTATTCTATCCTCAACTGCTTGGCAAGCTTTACGTTCTCCTCAACTTGTGCCATCCAGCAATCAGATACTGGCTTTTAATCATAGGCCTACTGCACCTTTAAGGACCCTTCCTTATTTACCTATTATGTTAGGAGGGAAAACTATCTATATTGATGTTATGGTGGTCTAAGGTCCTTTAGATTTCAATCTGCTCCTTGGACGTGATTATGTGTACGCCATGAAAGCCATAGTGTCCACACTCTTTAGAGTTATGCATTTTCTCCATGATGGGAAGATTGTGACCATTGATCAACTTTCCTTTGTTACACCTAACCATCACCTTACTCCTAGTAATTAGACTACCCTGAATGTGCCTCATGTTCTTGTCATTCCTTCCCCTTCTTCTAGTTAGCTTCTTCCCGTCATAGGTAAAATGGGGGGCATGGATCTATCCTATGGACATCATACTGGAGTTAAGATGCTATATTTTATGTAATGGGGGCAACCTACCGACCTCTGGATATCATGTTGGGTAAGGACATGCCCGTGACCATAGTTCCCATTCTGTTTCAAGCTCGTTAAAAAATGAAACAGATGCCTATGAGCAAAGTTTCCATTCTATGTCAAGCTCATTAAAAAATGAAATGGATCTCCTCAAGCATAGTTTACCTTTTGGTTTCAAGCTTGCATAAAAATGAATTAACCATTCCTGAGCATAGTTCATTTTCTATTTCAAGCTCGTTAAAAAATGAAGTAGGTTTCCTTCAACATATTTTACCTTTTGGTTTCAAGCTTGCATAAAAATGAAACCATGTTTCAAGTATAGTTATTTTCCATTTCAAGCTTGTGTAAAAATGAAACAGGTCATTTTGAGCATACTTTATTTTAGTTTCGAGCTCGTTAAACCATGAAATGACCCTTTGAGCATATTAATTTTTTTGTGTCAAGCTCATTAAAAAATGAATCAAATACCCTAAGAATTCTTTCAACTGATCTTTGAGCTCGTTGAAAACAATAATATCATGTTGAGCTTACTTTTCATTTTTCTTGTTCTGGTTAAAACATGAAAAGTGGTTTGAGCTTAGTTTATTACTTTTTCGTGCTCTGGATTCAAACATGAAAAAGTATAATAGAGTCCTCTTTAAGTCTATTTTCGGACTCTTAAAATGTGAAAAGATAGTCGAGTACTTGTCTTCTTCATACTCGTAAAACTATTTGAAGAGTCGTTTCTTCGACGATAGGTTATCTCTTTTTTGGTTCGGATAGACTATTTACAAAAAATAAACACTCCAGCTAATCGTGACTAGAAGAGTTCTCTAAGGTATTATTTTATACTTTTTCAGGCCTTAGGGACTAAATCATACGAAAAAGGGCCCTTTGGAGTTTTCTTTAGTTTGTTCAGACTCTCTAAACATGAACTACACTGAGTTTTATTTCATTGGACTTGTTAAATTAAACATTGAAAGACCCTTTTTGGGAATGAACCCATCCTTTCTTAGGTTCGTAAAACATATGAGTTTGGACTTGTCTAAAGGACGAGCTAAAATGAGTGTTTTTTACCCTCTTTGAACTCGTAAAACTGAAAAGAGGCACTCATCAATCATGATGGGGAAATTAAGGGAAAGGGAAAACATTTTGCAATAATGGCAGTTGTTAGTCACCTTTGAACATGGAAATTGTCTACATTTCATTCAGTCAATTGGGTATTCATCTTGTTTCCGAGTCGATCCACTTTCATGAGTCATGCCACTCCTTTGAGTCTCTCAAAGAATGCATTTTCCATTTTCGCATTGTGTTCCACCTCGTCAAGTCAATGCTTCCAAGTCTTCGGTCATGCCGCCTTATGTTCGAAAGGGAAACTATTTTGAGAGTTTACACCTGTAGTCAAAACAACTTTTTTTGAGTCAGTCCTATGGTTACATCATACTCAAAATTCCAGAACTTTGTTCTGAGTTTCGTGTTGTCGATGTGGGATTCATCATGGCCCTCCTTTGATGAGACTATTCTTGTCAACATCAGCTTATCATCCAGGAATTAGTCTTAGAAACAAATTTACTACCTTAAGGTATGTATACCTTAATGACAAATTCTCTCGCTTTCAACATAGGTTCACATCATTGACCTTTGATTGAAAGGTTCAACTAAGTGTTCGATTTTAGATCATCTATTCACACTTAGGAGATTGTACTAGGGTACCTTGGGAATCATTGACATCAATGGTGATCTCCCTCGCACTTGTTAACGGTTCACATCATTGACCACTAATCAAGTGGTTTCTACCATGTTCAATTTCAGATCATTGTAATCACATGGATAGAATCGTACTTTTTGGAAGAAGAGATGAAGACCCTGGGTGTTTGTTGGAAAGCACTCATAGCTTTGTCCCCAGGTTGCAATGGAGTATATTGTATGAGTCCTAGCATGGATCCACATTTGTATGTTTGGTAACTATGTCCAAATTTGAGTCTTCTTCGCATGGATCTACGCTTTATTTTAGTATCCACGAATTTTTTGTATCTCACATGGATCTACATTGTATTGGTCACCAACCATGTTGTGAGTCATTTGGGACATGTATCAAAATGTGCTGCAGAAATTTGGTGATGTTTGAGAAGTTTCGACCTTTGGACCTTTGCCTCGGGACTATACCTTGTTCTTTCAAAGTATATTTCCTATCATTTCCTCGAGCCATTATACTTTGGGGGGAATTCTATTATACCAAAATCTCGTCACCCTCATGTTATGAGATAGGCATTCCCTTGTTTGCTCCAATCCCTCAGAGTTTCCCTAGAGAAATGAAGGAATAAATTAACCCCCTATAATTTTTCCTTCTTTTGAGCTGGTAACGCTCTTTCCCCATTGACAAAAAGAGTTACCCAAGAAGTAAAGAGCCAACACTGCTCTTGATACATGAGAAAATAGAGGTGCCACCGCTCATGCCCTTACTACAAGAAGTGGTTCCCCCTTATCACCACCTGTTTTCTTCATTGGATGAGTGGTGCTCGAGTTTTGAAGGAAAAAAAAGAGAAGCTTCGAGAGGCTTCTCGAAGCCAACCTCTGTGGAGCCTCATCCCTATGGTTTAGGGCCAGATGGAGCTCGAGATACTCCCTTTTAGGATCTAATATCCACCTCACCTATGACATCGTCAACCATACCTATCCTCCCATGCCTTTAAATACTAGCTCACCGCCCATGGGAAAAAGGAGGAAGAATTGTGTTTCATACCCAAACTCTGTCAAAATCATTCTTGAGTCTTTGGAGGCAAGGTGAAGTTAGAGGTAAGGATCCATTGGAAGGAACTCTCAACACCAAGGAATGAAGGTTTTAGTCTCTTCAATCATTTATTAGTAAAGAATTTCTTTTATTTCCCATATTTACTATTTTATATGTATGTATTGCTTGATTCCTTGGTCACAGTCATAGATCTAGTTGATTATATTGTATGCTATCATGTTTTCTTTGTTGTATTCCATATTTTACAAGTTCTTCTGCAGTAAGCTTCTAGGATAGTGAGGAGAACCTTTGATAAAAGTATTACGGCATCATATTCTAGTGATGAACCAGATCTAGGTAGAGTCTAGCATTCTGTGTTTGTGTTTTGTTTTAGATCTGAACCATTCAGACTAGGGAACCAGCTCTTGTCCGTAGGAGGTGTGTATTTCCGTCTAACAGGTGGATCCAACTCTAATTGAGGGCGATATTGGTAATTTTTAAGTACTTCATTATTTAAATGTTAATTATTTTACAATTTTATTAATTCTTACCTATGACACCATTCTTATAAATATCAAGTTTCAAAATTAGTTACAATTATCATGTTGAAATTAGTTACAAAATTATCACATTTATTAGTTACTAGTCATTGGATTTTCAAGATATTTTAAGGTTATATATATATATATATATACACTACACATGAATCATAAATTTGATTTACTCAATTTATTATTGGTCACATGTAATTTTAATGTACTAAATAATGTAATGAAATTTCCATGATTACATTGGGTGTTATTAGAGAATTTTAGTGCATGCTAGTGTAAGTAGTATCGATCTATATTGAAAAAAATTATTTGTTCTCAAAATTTCCATGTTGTCTTAAAATTTATTCCTCAAGGTTGGGTTGGATAGGACTTCAAATATCATAGTAAAATTGATGGTCAAATATTGATAGCGATTAGCACTCTATAACAACTTAAATTCAAATTTGTATGTGAAAAAACCAATAAATTAAAATTACCTTCCAAATGATTATTTATGTCCATGATTCTTCCTTAAACTAGAGGTAATGTGTGCGCAAATAAAATGATAGATCATGAGATATGTATTGTAAATTACTTCCTTGGGATGTGTTAGAATAGTAGATTCAAGCTAAACTAGTTAACTTATCTAAGAAACCAACAACATATCATAAAAGATAAGAACAAGAAAAGAAAAGGACAAGAGAACACCGATATACGTGGTTCACCCTAATGGGTTACATCCATGGGAAGGTAGTCTTCTATTATCTCTAGAATGTCTTCTCCAATCTTACAAGAGAGCAAAGCACAAATAACCCAAATAATATAGATTATCAACAATAGTGTCATAATAGTACCACTACTACATCAAGAATACATGATTATGTAGAGACTCACTTGACCCTATTATATACTAAGAGATGAGGAGGAATTACTATCACATATTGCATGTGGGATAATATAATTCTTCAAAATAACATCTCTTAATACAATACCATGGACAAATACTCTACACAAGTAAATACAACACCATATAACTATGGGTTAAATGTATTACTCTTTTAGATAAGATTGTAGACAACTTCCAACATAATACAAATACATTATTACCTTCCAAGGAATATAATATATTCCAACACTCCCCCTTAATAATGGTTGGGAGAAGGGCCCACACTAACACTAAGGAAGGAATGAGTCATTACTGCTCCCCCTTGATGACAACTTCCAGAAGAACCAAAGCTGAAAAATAAGAACACTTCGGTTGATGGAATTTCACGATGAAAAACCGCTTCTTATTGAATCATGAAAGTGCACACGAACCATGTTGTATGATGAAAGACCCAAAAATAAAATGCTGAGAACATGTGACGGAATCCAATTGCAAGATGCACAGATCACCACAAGAATCATCACAGCCATACATGATAGCTGAAGAACTCTGATATAACATCCACACCAGTGTACAAATACCTTCTTGTTGATGTAATTGTAACTTCGAAATGTATTCACTTGTATATCTTTTGTATTGTACCTCAATGTTTATTTCGAGAAGTGTTTGTAATGTAATTGAGTCATGTCATGCCCTGATGTTCCGATTGGGAGTTTCTATAATGTAAACAAGTCATGTCAAGTCATTGTGGGTAACCCTCCTATTGATCAAGGGTTAATGTCCCCACAGTTGTGGGGCCCTAGGGTTATTAGACTATCCTAGAGAATTCGGCCCTAGGTGAGTTATTGTAAGTTAGGGAAATAGTCCCCACCATTGTGTTAAGGTTAGCCCTCCTTGTTGATCGGAGGGGCAAAGTCCCCACAGTTGTGGGGCACTAGGGTTATTAGACTCTCCTAGAGATGTTGGCTCTAGTAAGTAATTGTTAAGTGAGGCTGACATGTTGGAGTGGAAATTAAGTGAACGAAATAATATAAACAGAGAGTGAGACTCTCTATTTATAACACACACACTCACTCAATGGGGTGCATGAGTGAGAGAGAAGTTGCTGGGACAAGAGAGAGAGAGAGTACTGCTGTTGGGAGATCATCTTACTGTTTTAGGTTTCACTTTTGGTGTTGATTCTATATCTGAGGAATTTTTGGGGTTTTATCCTTTATGGTTTACCCAAGGAAAATATTTGTGTCTATTGTCTCTTGTGTTTGATTGCTGTGCTTGTTATTCTCTCAGTTAAAGATCCTAATATAATGCTATCTTGAATGATAAAAATCTAACATGGTCTCAGAGCTAACTCGAGAAGAAGACATTGTGCAGCTGCAGGAGCTATGGATTATTAATTTTTGGGTCTCTCTCCACAATCCATTAGCAAAATTATGCTAGGCTGAATCTCCATTAAAGGGTGCATCTTTCTGTCGAAGCAAAATTTGATTCTGAGCATTTTCAGTTTTCGGTGCGGGAAATTAGGGCTTTTTACAGAAGAGGAATTTTTGAGTGAGCCTGGCATAGTATTTATTTCCTCATCAAAATCAAATTTTAGAGACCTAGGTTGATATTTTTTGTTGGGTGTAACTCTGAGAAAGTCAAACCCTAGTTTGATCCCGGGCTGGAAAAACCCTAAATACTAAAACTGATAAGTTTTTGTAAATTTTCTGTCTCGGGTTTGGAGAAGGCTCAGGAGCTGAAACTTTTGCAGGAAGAAGATAAAATCATAATGTACATTGTGTCTAAGTTTATGCCTCATATTCACTATATTCTAGGATATATGATTCCTCCAAGTTATGGTTCCAGCCTCTTCTAGGATTCATCCCTAAACAGGACACTTGGGGAGAATTGCTATATCTTGGGATACCAAGGTCAAAATCAAATTTCTCAAGATGTTCCAGAAAGGTAATGGAATATAATTTCAATGGTATGAGTTTCAGATCTAAAATATGAAACAGTGACACATGGAAGTCCATACAACTTTGCTATGATGAATAATCCTGAAACCGGTCACCTTGGAAAAACGATCATAAGTCCCAATTTCTGAAACCAATTATGATGAAACCTATGGTGTTGGAACAGGGATAGGGAAGGATACCTTAGTGATAATTTTCAGACATATAGGTGAATTAATTATCCAGATATGGTAGAAAAAATATCAGGAATGTCTGCAGAAGAAATTGGAAAACTAGGGCTTCCTGTTCCGGGAGCTTCCCTCCACTATTTTCAGAAAAGGAGTGCATTGGAAAGCTCACCTTGAAGAGGTATATATTTCTATCCAATCAGATCTGAAATATTCCAAGTTTTTAAAATTAGGGTTTCTCTGACAAACCCTAGATCAGCCAACTCCAGAACTAGGATGGACACCTCAAATCGGTAAGATCTAATCTTTTGCTATTTTCATGTGAGGTTATCATTTCAAAGTGATCTATCACATCAGCTTGATGAAAAGCTTGGTGAGGCTGACAACTTCCAATCTTGGAAGTATAGGATGTCACTATTTCTTTAAGGAAATGAATTGGACACCTACATAAGTAGAGAGGTTCTAGTTCTAGAGGGAGATGAGGCTAAAAGCCTTACACAAGAAGAACTTGGTCAAGGCCAAGAAGATCATTGCTGATTAAATAGAGGATCACCTTATACCACAAGTGTCTTCCCTAAATACACTGAAAGATATTTTTGATTCCTTGACCAAGATATTTGAAGGGAAGAACATAAATAGAAAGATGACCTTAAGAAACCAGTTGATGAATGTGAAGATCCAAAATGCAGAGACCATAAAATCATACTTTACAAGGGTCTCTCGAATCAAAGAACAACTTGTAGCAGTAGAAGAAGAAGTGGAGAATGCATAAGTGGTGATAGCCACCTTGAATGGCCTCCCAGGATCATGGGATTAATTCATGCGAGGAATGTGTGCCAGAAGGAAGTGATTACTTTCAGCAGACTCTGGGAAGAAGAAGAAGCTTGACTCATAATAAGAGAAGAGAATATGGGAACAACTGAAGATCAAGCTCTCACCATCCAAAGAAGATCCTTCAAGCGATGAGGAATACAAAGAACTCAACTCTCGAAGAACCTCTTATCCATATTAGCATTTGGATAAGAAATGATGCTATTATGAATTAAGAAGATGATGAAGCTGAAGGCTAAAGAAGGAGTCTAGCCACGAAACAAATAAAGATAAGTATTCAATTGTCATTTCATGATATTGTTTTGTTATGCATTTTTTTATATTCAGTTGATGTATTCTGCATGATAGAATGTTTGCATTAATGATAGTATACTACTAATATGCATGTGATGGGTAAGTATCTCATGGTGATATACAACTATCCATCGCTACTTATCTAGAATGAAACCTCTTTGCTGACATATTGGATTAGTGCACAATCTCAATGTTGTCCTGGTAGAGATGGAAGGCATCTAGAAAGTTTCTGTGAGATATGGATGAATGTTGTATTGGCTAAAATAGTTGCATAATCATATATCTTGATGCAAAAGAATTTTTTCATTATGAATATACCTTATGAAATGTTTCTAACCATACAACTAATGCATTTGACTTGTAGGAAAGATCGCGTAAAATAACCTACAAGCAAATAAGGATGAGACTTGTTTCGAAGAAAAAGTGATGACAGTTCAAGACGAAGAATAATGTGACGAATGCAGTTACATCATTGATGTAGAACCTTCCAGCCATGAAGAAGTAACCAAGAAGAAAGGGAAGACCAATTCAAAAAGAATGATGTCTAGGATGTAGTATCGATACATGAAGGGAAGTTCGTAGTTCCATCATGTAGTAGATGGAAACATCGTGGGATACAAGGCAAGATTCATAGCACGAGGCTTCTTATGAAAAGAAGGCATAGACTACAAAAAGACATTTGTAGCCAGTGGGAGTTGAGACACATGACAGGAAGAATCATGTCTGCAAATGAAATAAGGCCTTGTATAAGCTTAGCAGACACCCATGGGATAACACATACATGAGGAGCTTCATGAATATATGAACCTTTGTTACAAGGTTGAAGATGAAAGTCTATAGAGGATGACAAGCTCATAGATGGGTACGAGAAGAACCTTTGAAAAAGTTCAAGATAGAGGATCTTGGTATCCAGTGATCCTAGATGGATACATAGAATATTAGTAGCAGAGGAAGCTACTTGTCACTTCGGTACAGAATGTTTCAGTGCATAGAGTATGTAATATAGAGGGAGAATGATGCTCCACTTCAGAGGGAGTGACTACAAAAGATCCTGAGGTTTGACATGGTTCAACAGGATGGACAACTTACTGATGATTCTAGGATTTACTGAGAGTAAATTGGATTCCAACCTTTTCTTTAAGGTTGAAGGTGGAAGACCAGTGATGCTCCTATTATATGTCAATGACTTGTTCCTGACAGAAAAGAGGAACTCATTAAAGTTGCAAGAAGGAAGCTTACTGCTGAGTTCGAGATAAAGGATTTGGATATGATGCACTATTTTCTAGGCATGGAGGTGTGGTAGAATTCAGATGGAATTTCCCTGGGACAAGGGATGTATGCGGTAGAGATCCTGAAGAGATTCGGGATGATGGATTGCAAATCCATGACCACACCTATGGCATCGAACCTAAAGCTATTGAGTGATGCTTCATTAGAAGCGGTTGATGCTATGATGTACCTGACAAATACAAGACCAGATATTTGGTTTGCTGTGAACACCTTGAGCCAGTTCCTAACATATCCGAGACATGTTCACTTGATTGCTACAAAGCATATTCTGAGGTACCTGAGGGGTATAGTTGATTATGGGCTCAAGTATGAGGCAAATCAGAAGATTAACCTGGACGGTTATGTTGATTCAAATTGGGCAGATAGTGCCATCGATAGGAAGAGCACTTTAGGGTGCTGCTTCAGTATGGGATTAGGTGTGATCTCTTGGTTTAGTAGGAAATAGTCATGTGTGGCACTAAGTACAACTGAAGCAGAGTATGTTGCAGCTTGTTCACCTAGTTGTGAGGCAGTATGGATAAGGAAGCTACTGTCCGATTTATTTGATATCCAGTTAGATGCTACTTGTATATATTGCGACAACCAAAGTTGTGTGAAGTTGTTGGAGAACCCGGTGTTCCATGACAAGTCGAAGCATATCGAGATCAAGTATCACTATATCATGGATATGGTGTAGAGAGGAGCAGTGAAGCTCCAGTATGTTGCGATAGATGAACAAATAGCTAATGTGTTGATGAAGACTTTGGTTAGAGTGAAGTTTGAGTACTTCAGGGAGAAGCTTGGTGTTCTCTAGATAGAGCTTCCCTCCAAGGGGAAGTGATGAGTTCATGAGCCATTCTGACATGGTGAGAGGATTGGTTCCTTCCATGGTTAGATGTAAGGGATGATCCGTTTTGTCATAGTGAAAGGATCGGTTCCTTCCATGTCATATATGAGTGCTGATCCATTTTGATGTGACTGTAGGATTGGTTCCTACATGATCATATATAAGTGTTGAATGCCATTCTTTGAATGGAGGCACCTGGTCAGTTACTAGGAATACTCAGTCTAGGTCTGAGGGCCATTCTGATGTGACTGTAGGATTGGTTCCTACATGATCAGATATAAGTGCAGGGCCATTCTGATTTGATTGAGGGATCTGTTCCCACTTGATCAAATATAAGGGCTGATTCCATTCTCTGGGAGAATGGAGGCACTTGGTCAATTACCAGGAATCCTCAGCCTGGGGCTGAGAGCCCTTATGACATGTATGCTGGATTGGTTCCTCACATGGGAAAATGTAAGTGCAGAGCCCTTTCGACATGTATGTTGGATTGGTTCCTTGCATGGTCGAATGTAAGTGTCGATCCTTTTTGACATGTATGTTGGATTGGTTCCTCGCATGGTAAAATGTGAGTGCTGGGCCTTTTTGACATAGATGATTGGATTGGTTCCTCTCATGGTCAGATGTGAGTGCTGGGTGTGCCTTTCTGAAATGTATGTTGGATGCATTCCTCACATGGTCAAATGTAAGTGCTTGGCGGGCCATTCTGACTTAGTGTCAGATTTAAGTGCCGAAGAAGACCTACATGGAGGCTAGGCCTACAACTAGGATGAAAAAGGGCTGGCTCTGTAGAACTTCCTATGATGAGAAGAATCAAGAGATAGCACCTATGATGATGATCCAACAGAGATGTTCTAGAACCAGAGATGATCCAGTAGAGATGTTCTAGAACCAGAGATGATCTAGATCGAGTGAAGATCCAGATCCAGTGATGAAGATGACTTGAAGAAGAAGATGAATTGATTTAGATGATACAGAGAAGAAGACTTGTGCTAATAAATTGTGTCGAGATAATACCTTCCTAGTTAAGAGGGAGTGTTTCAATGTAATTGTAACTTCAAAATGTATTCACTTGCATATATTATGTATTTTACCCCAATGTTTATTCCAGGAAGTGTTTGTAATGTAATTGAGTCATTTCATGCCTCGATGTTTCGATCAGGAGTTTCTATAATGCAAACAAGTCATGTCAAGTCATTGTGGGTAACCCTCCTATTGATCAAGGGTTAAAGTCCCTGCAGTTGTGGGGCCCTAGGGTTATTAGACTATCCTAGAGAAGTCGGCCCTATGTGAGTTATTGTAAGTCAGGGCAATAGTCCCCACCAGTTTGTTAAGGTTAACCCTCCTTGTTGATCGAAGGGGCAAAGTCCCCACAGTTGTGGGGCACTAGGGTTATTAGACTCTCCTAGAGATGTCGACTCTAGTAAGTAATTGTTAAGTGAGGCTAACATGTTGGAGTGGAAATTAAGTGAACAAAATAATATAAATAGAGAGTGATACTCTCTACTTATAACACACACACTCACTCACTGGGGTGCATGAGTGAGAGAGAAGTTGCTGGGATGAGAGAGAGAGAGACTACTGCTATCAGGAAATCATCTTACTGTTTTCGGTTTTACTTTTGGTGCCGATTCTATCTCTAAGGAAGTTGTGGGGTTTTCTCCTTTATGGTTTCCCCGAGGAATATATTGTGTCTATTATCTCTTGTGTTTGATTGTTGTGTTTGTTATTATCTTAGTTAAATATCCTAATATAATGCTAGCTTGAATGATAAAATCTAACACTTCTGATGGCCGATACAATAGAACGTGTGCTAAGAACACCACAACAGTGTAAAAAAAGCCCAGATGGCCAATACACATGTGGATAGCAGACATTCTTCCAATCAAGGTGAAATATAAATATCTGTAGAAGACCTCAAACATTGAAGAAACAAGACCCCAATGGTCTATACATCGAAAATGATATCATACAAATGAACATCATGAATTTAATAGTAAAAGATGGTGCTTCATTATTCCTGGAATAAGGTGAAAGCATAAACAGAGAACTTATCTGCACAAGAACTTTCAAGATTAAAGCATATAAAGATCATAAAACAAAATTGCTCATACAGAAATGAAAATGCTTATACACCAAATGTTAGCAAACATCATATAAAGGAAATGCAACATACTATGATCAAATAAAAGATTAACTTGCTCATTAAGGAAAATGAAGTTACTTTTACACATTAAGTGTCAGTCACAACATATAAATAGTGAGTCAAAGATTTCACTTAAATATATGAAAATTTAGTCATCAAGAAACTAATTTGAAGCATAGGTGCATTTCTTATTAGTATGATGTTAATATGCAAGAGATGAATGCCCTGAAAGAGTCAATGCTTCCATATAGGAATGTTAGAGACAAGTAGGAACAAGATAACCTCTGCAATCATAAGAAGTAAATAAAGAAGCATCACCAGTCATAAGTTTAGATGCATTAGAATCCATTATCCATTCCACGTTCGAAGAAGAATTATTAGGAAAAACAATAGATGCACATAAAGATACTTGAGAGTGATGAGAATTTTTCTTTTTAGCTTTAGCCATTAAAGGTTTTGCTTTAAAATGATTCTTTTCAGGATGGTTAGTTTTACCACAATGTTTACAAGGATCATAAACTTTCTTTTGTTTACTATTTCCATTATAAGCATGAGAAGCATGTTCAAAATTAGTATTAGAAGGATTAGAACCTTTAGCATTATTAAAATTTTTCTTATGATGCTTATTAAGTGTAGTTAGAGCTTTATTAGGTGTGAGTTGTCTTGAAACAATTAACCTTTCTTGCTCATTGATCAATCCTTTACAAAAATCATCAAAATTTTGCTTCGTAGTACTTTGAGACAATTCTAGAGCTCTATTCCTAGTTTGGATGAACATATCAAAACAAGATGGCATTTTACGTTCTATAAGAATAATAAGAGCAGTGTCATTTTTCTTATAATCTTTACCACACCTATTTAATTTCTCATTTAAAGTTTTCAATTCAGTAAGATATAAATCAACTTTTTCAAAGTCAGCAGGTTTGAAGTCAAATATATTCTTTTCAAGATAATATGCAGAAACACCATCAGATTTATCAAGTAAAGAGGAAAGAATTTGCCATACCTGAACCGGGCTGTCTTTTGCCTCAATACTTACTTGAAGACTATCTGCAACATTTTGACCAATGAGCCCCCTTACTTGATCACTTTTAGCTTCCCATATAGCCAAACCATCATTAGTAGTGGGTGTCTTGTGTTCACCATTAACTAGCCTCCAAAGATTCTTAATCCTGAGAACATCAACAATCTTTCTCTTCCAGGAAAGATAGTTAGAACCAACTAATTCAAGAACAGAAGCTAGTTCGGAAGTCATAATGAGTGATATTTTGTCAAGAAATAAGAAACCCTAGTACTGAAAAAGGACAAAAAATTAGTGAAGAACTTGAAAACAGTTATACTTTACTGATCTGAATCTGCAAAAGCATAGTTAGAAACACAATAAAGAAAAGAGGAGAAACTTTCACTTACAACCCTGTAAAAAAAAATGTGCCCATAAAGGCCCATTCTTTTGTTATATTTGCGCAGGTGGATCCAAAATGGTTGTTTCAATTCCAAAAATAGGTTATAATAAAAAGTCTGGTAAGAAATGACCAAGTTACGACTCTTTTTTATAACTACCATTTTTATTACCAAAAGGAAGCCCAAAAAGTGTCCAATTTTTTGTTTTGGTCACGTGGGTGGATCCATAATGACTGTTCCAATTCCAAAAATAGGTTATTATAAACAAACCGGTAAAAAATGACCAAGTTATGGCCCTTTTGTATAACTTCCATTTTATTACCGAAAGGAAGCCCATAAATACCCAGGTTTCTGTTCTAGTCGTGAGGGTTGATTTAGAATGGTGATTCCAATTCCAAAAACAGTTTATAATAAAAATTCTAGTAAAAACTGACTAAGTTACGACCCTTTTTAATAAATACCATTTTTATAATCAGAAGAAAGATTTCCTTGAGGAGAGCCCCGAAATCATGTAGACCTATAGAAAAAACATCAAGAAACCCTTGAAAAAATTATGTAAAAATCTTACACAACAAGTTAGGGTTAGGGTAAAAAAAATGCAGAAATATGCCCAGATCTGAAGAGAAGCCTAATGGATACCAGATAGAAAGCAAATATACAACAAAATGACAATGCCCAAATTATAATCATTATTGATTGAAAGCTATAGAAGGTACCAGATCATAGCAACCTGCTCTGATACCATTTTAGAATAGTAGAGTCAAGATAAACTAGTTAACCTATATAAGCAACCAACAACATATCATAAAATATAAGAACAAGAAAACAAAAGGACAAGAGAACACAGATATACGTGGTTCACCCTAATGGGTTACACCCACAAGAAGGTAGTCTCCAGAATGTCTTCTCCAATCTTACAAGAGAGCAAAACACAAATACCCCAAAGAATATAGATGATGTACAATAGTGTCACAATAGTACCACTACTACATCAAGGATACATGATTATGTAGAGACTCACTTGACCCTATTATATACTAAGAGATGAGGAGGAATTACTTTCACATATTGCATGTGGGATAATATAATTCTCCAAAATAACATCTCTTAATACAATACCATAGACAAATACTCTACACAACTAAATACACCATATAACTATGGGTTAAATGTATTACTCTTTTACATAACATTGTAGACAACTTCCGATATAATACAAAGACATTATTACCTTTCAAGGAATATAATATATTCCAACATGATGGATGTTGGAACAAAATGTAAGAATATACTTAAATGTTATACAATTTAGTTAATACATTTAAAATTAAATGATTGCAAGATTAGTTAATAATTTGTTTAACAAATTTAGGTTTGTGGTCCCATTTGTAAACCTTGAAAATATCTTCACATTCCATTTAATAGAATCTTCACAAACTTCATTTTAATTTTAGACGTGAGTGATACTCCATGTACACTAGATATTGTAAAATTGCTAAATATACAATGGCACCCATTTCCTTTTAAAATGGACCATAGGTAGTTAATTATGACCTCTTAAGATAAGAAAACCATGTAATAAATTTGGTAATTTCATTTTCACTTAAAACCTTAATGTTTATTTAATTTAATAAAGAATATATATATAATCTAGATTTGGAGGGACTTTTGTCATTTAAAATTATAAGTTTTAATACTTCAATGTCTAAGTTACATCAATTAAATTTGATATTTTCTAATTCTCAAACAAGTTGAATATATATATATATATATATATATATATATATACAGAGAGAGAGAGAGAGAGAGAGAGAGAGAGAGAGAGAGTTTATTCCACTAAACTATAAACTATTCAGAGTATTGTATTTTTACTAGATTAAATAAAGAATATTATAAAATTAAAAAAATAGAATTACAGATATGTTCTTGACTTTCCTTCAAGGTGTTATGAGAAGGTGAAACCACCAACCCAGCCATCCAAATATACCATATGTTTTATCAAGTTTTAAGAAACAAATGCCCCCCCAAACAAAGGGAAAACATGCCCAAAAACATATGAAGAGCTTAAAGTTTTTATACATCATCCTAGTACTAAAAGACCTACAAGCTATCAATCTATCTAGCATAAAAAATTAGAACACTTGAAAGACACAACATTTTTTTCCTAGAACATATGAACGTCTCTTTTAGTGTGAGTGTGCACCATGGACGAAATTGATGTACATTCTTCAGTAATGGGGAAATCCTTGTATTATATGCTCCATGAATTATCCACTAGAAGATTCACAAGAAGTGACTTTGTCTTGCATAGTATGACTGTGTCCCCCAACTCTAAATGACAAATATTACGTGTAGGTTCTCTAGAAGGTTCAATCGATAACAGGGCTTCCTCGAATTATTCTGCTTCAGGAGCTAGGGGCTTACTGCATTGGCCAATGTTGTTGAATTGCTCCACAAAAACACCATGTGAACTAGATTCATTGATGCTATCCTTGACTGGGCTATACTTCTTTGCTCTCACCACCTCAAACCTCTTTTCAAACATTGAAGTTTTCTCCCAGTCAAAATTATTTTCCAAATTGTTGAGGATTTTAGCAATTTTCTCCATACTAACTCTTATATTCAAGGTGGCATCTTTGGAATTCCTCCACTGTTCCAGGACATCCTCCATAAAAAGGCCCAACATGTTTTTAGACACCCAATAATGCTTTATTTTTCTGACCGAACACACCAAAGAAAGTTGGTGTGACAAAATACCTGCCTCCCAATCATCTATCATGCTTAGAATCAAAGATGAGATTGAATTAATGTAACCTCCACTTTCGGAATTCCCAGAACCATGATGGATTGAGGCACCTCGGTCACTACTCCCTTTCCTTGGATTTTTTCTTTGGGGGGAAGCCGCTGTATCCTAATAAATCCCAATTGAATTCTAATCCGTCGAAACCAAAAAGTGTAGACAAAGAACCAAACAATTCCAATTTAGTGCCATAACTTGGCTACCTTGCATATAAATCATTCCCATGACACGTAGGGGTGGACCAACCAACCTCTCAACATGATTAAATGTTTTTGAGACATCATTCCTATCATGAGAAGATTCATCGTCTCAGACACCATTAAGAGCATTGTAAAATCAAACAAATTCAAATTAAATCACCCAGGCTCCTATCCACGTCCTGGTGTGTGGGTTAACAACTGACACGGATCCCACGTGCTAGCATGTGGCCACCACCCACATCTGGGGATGTTATTGTTCATTCTTAAATTGAAAGTGCACATGTATTAAATAAATAAATAAACCTTGATATATGTTATGATAGTTAAAGAAGTTAGGTTGTATGTAATACCCCTAGTGTGGTAAACCCCTTGGACCTATATTTATGTGTTCATTTGTGGTTATGTCTTCCACTAGGTGCCTGGTTCATTGTTTTTGAAATTATTTTAATATCAATAATGTTATTTTAATTATATTAAATAAACTAGCTCAACAATGGATGTAAAAGTGAGTGGGGTTGAGGGTCTAAGAGTTATTGCTCTACCTAAATTTGTTCTTTGGCCCTTATTTTGTGTTGATTTGGACCTTGGTGGTGTTCTTACACTTTTTTTAATCTTTAATGTGGCCCCCTTTGTGAAGTACGCCCTCCTTAGTGGGAGTTCTAAGTTATTTGGGGATTTTTGGGCCATTATTGAGCCTTAGGACCCACTTTATCTAATCTCTCCTATATAGTGTGGCCCTCTTGGTTTTCTTGGACCCGTGTTTGATGCCCTTATCCTCTCATGAACCATCACTAACTATTTTTATCCTATAGGGGTGTAACTCCTCCTTTTCTATTCCAGGAAGGGAATCTTTTGCTTGGGGCTTCTTTGGAGTTACTTTTATCCACCAATTGGACTTGGCTCATGGATGGGGCCTACTTGGGATGAATTCAATCACCTAGTGGAGGAATTGGAATTATTTGGGAGGAATTTGAATCTCTTGGAGTTACTTGTCCTTTTTGGGTTTCCACCTCAGTGGGTTGTGCTTGGTGGAACCACTAAGTTACTTTTGACCTTAGATTGAGTTAGTTTGGTTGGATGTAGATTTATCCTCTTTAAATGGAAGTGTTTCCTCTTGTGAAGGGCATAACATTTTACCCACTTCTACCATGTATCCTAAATCATTACAAATATTAATAAGAGAATCTCAAAAGATGTTTTATTTGTCAAAAGATGCTTTATTTGATTAGCTAGAATTGCACAAATGATTTTGAAAATATTATTTTGTATTCTTAAAATGTAGTTGAGTTAACGTATGGAGAATATTTTTGCATAAAAATGGATATCAGGCTAATTTCTTATCAAAATTACGAATTAGCCAACTTTATTTTTCAAGCAATCCTAGTTACCCAAATGAAAATTCTTATTGAAAGTGGGTTTAACATAGGTTAAGCCTTTGGAAGATGTTACATTTCATTTAAAAATCCCATCGTCAAAGTGTACATTTTGCAAGCAAATAAATTGTTTATTCATAAGTAATTAATATGGTCCCAATTTACATCATATCTATACAACAAATATTGTTTTCCATTAATACGAGGGTGGAACAATTATGGTGGATGAAATAATATGATTGGCATACAACAATCGATTTAGCATGGTGGGTAACTTGAAATGCTAACAATTTGCATGGGTGCAATATATGAATTTGAAGGGGATTTTTTTTTTTCAAAATGTAACTTTTTTTCCATCGTTACAACCACTGTACTCACAATGTCATCTCACACCAAACACAAAAATCCTTCTCTTCCAAAAATGTCTCAAGGTATCCGATATGCGAGAAATGTAGTGCAAAAGCATTAATAATTTTATTATTTGTATGGAAAAAACCCTGTAAATTTCACTTATTATGATCAATATCATTGTCATATATGGATACAATTTAGTACAACACATAATCCAAAACATTTCTAGCATAATGTATCTAAGCAAGCAATGTACTTCAAAAACATTTAATCATGTTATTGACAAAAACACTATAAATTGTACTTAATTTGAAAAATATCATTTCCATATATGGATTTTTTTTGAAATAGATCGCTATTTTTTTTCTTTTAATTTAAATTAGAATGTAACAATACAATTTAGTACAGTACATATTCATATTCCAAAACTTTTCCAGCAAACTGTCTCAATAATTTGAAATTCTAGAAAACGTACTTGATTCTAGAAGACATACTTGATTCCTTGAGCAAGATTTGATCAATGTGTTAAATTTTAATTAATTCTTGTAAGTGACATGATGCTCTTGTTGAGCTCATATGTATTGACTATGTAATGGTTTTACCATACATGTAATTCTAGCCATAGCGCGATTCTCTGAAATAACAGGTGTTGGCATATTTCTAACCAAAAAAAAAGTGCAAAAATGGAAGATAGGAAAATTAGTCAACAATTATTTAAAACATCTTCCATATGAAGTATCTTGGTAGTTCAAAAAACAAGAGATATTCATTGTGTATTTTACATAGATAATCGTGTTTTAAGTAATCTTTTGTATTAACAAAGCAAGGAGAAAAACGTAAAATTTCAATTACAGAACATAGTAGTCCGAACATGCCCAACACATATTCTTTGTTTTTTTTTTTAAGTAATGTTTTGTATTAACAAAAAAGGAAAAAATAAACGATTTAATTTAAGTTAAACAAAATTCTAGTCCATCCATTCCCAACATAAAAGCTCTTTATTTAAGTAATATTTTCTAGTAACAAAAATGTACAGTTTCAGTTAGAAAACATAGTTCGGCCATGCCCAGCATAGATAATTTTTTTTCTGCAAGCTTCTATATTAACAAAAAAGGGAGAAAAAGTTTACAATTTTAGCAACAAAACATAGTTTGGACATGCCCTACATGATAATGGAATAAATACAAAATGAGGCTCAAAAATTAAAATCGTGTCTGGGTAGAGATTGTATATCATTGTTGAGTACACCAATCAATTACATAAAATAAAACCAAAGAAACTAGATTAACAAAATGGAGGTTATTATAAACTTAGAGGACACAAATTAAGACTAGAGGACAAAATACTAAGACCAGCATAACAAGCCACCCTGTTGAGTTCATTTCTTGACACCCCTCAAGGGGGGATGCTTCTTATGATAATGGATGGAGCATGATGACATGTAATTCAGACGACTATAAAAATTTTCCATATCTGCTAGTAAGGATGTCCATCTAAGCATGCTGGATATGCATCATATGCTCCATCCAAAAATTCATGTCCACCATGTCCTTTTGTAGATCAAAGATCAATTGAATACCCTCTTCTTTCAGCTTCTTTCATCTCGCATTGCACATTGGTTGCATATCCCACTATTTTAAGGTTGGTGATCTTGGTGTGATTGATGACACTATATTCAATCGATGTAAAGAGAGTATTTGGGTCAATTACCTTGAGGCCAATCAGGGTATGAGACTAATTTTTGGGGGTCATATCCTATGGCTACTATATTCTCGTCCCATTCGATCTTACAAGCACCCCACAGGATTCGAATCCCCTACTCTCTCGAAGAGTTTCCATTTTTTCTTGGTATTCTGATTTCAGTTCTCTTAGTGCCTTCCCATGAGTCTTCTCAACATGCATTGTCTACTACTGACTACTTCCTGAAGGACACCTCGCTATACAAGATTGGAAAACTTTGTGTACCGATCGGTGAGCACTAATAGAATCTCATTTGGGACTCACACTACAACAAGACTACAGGACATTTTGGAGTTGCAAAAAGACTAGTTATTCTCCAAAAGTATTTTTATTGGACTTCACTTAAATATGACGTCAACAAGTATATTCAATCGTGCATAGTTTGTGCCATTACTAAACCGTCAAATCGACGACAAGGACTGTATACACCTCTACCAATTCCTAGTCGACCATGTGAATATATTTCTATGGACTACTTGACGGGATATACTACTACCAAACATCAATATTAAGCGATCTTAGTAGTAGTCGACAGATTTTACAATATGGCTATACTCATACCATCCAAGAAGAATACAACAACACAACTGACTACTCATATTTTCTTCGAACATGCTTGGAAACATTACGATATTCCGACAACCATTATCTTCGAAAGATATTCCATATTTGTTAGCACATTTTAGAAAAATATTTGGAAAAAACTCGACATGAGACTTTCTTTGTTGACATCCTTTCATATGCATACAAACAGGAAGACGGAACTTGTAAATTGCTTGGTAGTACAACTTCTTCGCATATACAACAACAAGCATTGTTGGACATGGGATGACAGTATTCTATACATACATCATAACTATAATCGTTCGCAACACAGTTTTATAGGAAAGAGTCCAGTAGAGATCTATTGTGGGTTTCAACCCTCAACACCCATCGACTTGATCAGTTCCTCGACTCAGTTGAATGACACCAACTTCAACATACGAGAAGTTGAAAAAGCATTGAATTTCAGAGATCAAATATATAACGTTTAGAAGAAAGCACAAAAAATGTTGTAATGAGCTAATGCAAAATCTAAGGCCCGACACGATCAGCATCGTATTCCTCTTTCATTCCAAATTGGGGATCAGGTCTGATTACATCTAAAGAAGGAATGCTACACACATCCATACAGAAATATGAAACCATTTTGATATGGTCCATACAATATCCTTAAGCATATTATAGAAAACGATTTTCATCTTGACATTCCCGCATGCCTTAGTCTACATCTAGTCTTCAATGTAGATTTACTTCGACCATACCATGCACCATTATTGGAACATCACGACTAGAAAAAAACAAAACTCGAAGACATCCACCCATATGTTCAAGAACCTCTTCCTTTTGACACCATCATGGGATGATGCATTCATCATACAATAATGAACTCCATTCCCTTGTTTCAAGTGGCTAAATATGGACAAATCCGTGCACAAGGAAAGTGGTACTCTGCCACTAAAGTAACCAACAAGTTTCCTCCCCTGAACAAATACACAATGGATACCATTGTTTCTTAAGGAAGAAGGAATGATCCAGCTATAATTTTGCATCTTTTTGAACTTCGACAAAGTTTTGCACTTCAAATTCGACACACAATCAACAGGTTCAGTATTGACTTTAACACAAGTCCAAACCTCAGCACAATCTACATGTTCATTATCGGCTTCAACACAATTCTGAACCTCGACAACTTTGATAGGTTTCGCATTCGACATACAACATCTCAACATGCATTGTCGATACCGATGATTGGCGAACATCAATAGATTGTCTCTCAGACTTCCCGTCATCTGTAATGGTTGAAATTCAGAACCGTTATAACTTGTTTTGTAACTAAATGTAACGGTTAGTCACCCAATCATCTCAACATTCTATATAAAAATGTACACTATTGTAGTATCGATTGATTATTCTTCATAGAGAAGTAATAAATAATCCAAGTTTGTTCGAATTCTTGCATATTATTTGTGCGCATACTTTCTATCTACATAGTGTATTTCCTGCTTTACCTATTCTTCTAATGCTTCCACCATAATAGTGCTTGATTCCTTCAGTCAAAATGTTGTCCGCAACGTGCACCTAGGCATGACTTGGATCACTTCCTTATTGCAATTCCTCTCAATGGAATTTAACTTACAAGAATTCATCTCTGTAGAATTCCTCTCTTCCTGGTATTCACAAGAGTCCTATAAGAACACTTCCTCAGCTTTGCCCTCTTAGGACTATTCCTCGGATTCTCCCTCAAGGACTCTTCTTAGGATTTTTCTTTTAAGGAATATTGTTGGGTTACACATGATTCCTCTAAGGACTCTTCCTGGGCCTTGCAGGTGTCCTCAAAGTCCTCATAGTCCTCACCCACCTATCGACCTCATAAATTAGGAGGCGATTCTCCTCTCCATGGATTCCCTCTCTCCTTGGATTACGACATTTCCTAAGTGAAAGAGAATGCAAAGTGAGAATGAGAGTGAATGGAAGAAGAAAAATTCCATGAGATGATTTGAAGTAAGAAAATGATTATTGTAGCACCAAGGATTACCTTTTATCATAATTAGAACCATAAATGATCTCACCTCCTTGGAATAATTTTCATCACACTTTATGATGTTGATTTGAACCACCCCAAAGTCAAATTCCATGCCCAATCAATTAGATCCTTGTGGTAAATCTCTCTCGTGCCTGAGGTACATTGGAGGAGCTAGCTTCTGTTGGAGCTGGTACTATAGCTCTTAACTGCACCTTCCCTCACTCTTATGCTTATTGGTGTGCCAGGTGAGTGGGAAAATGCATGGGCCATGTGTTGTACTCTTCTCAAATAATTATGCATCATACCTAGTGTACCTTAGGTATGATAGATATCGACCTAATGCTTCAAATTTGAAGCCTTCAATTCCCTTTAAGGCCTATTTTATCCTTCACAGAATGGTGCAACAACTTTTTCCATGCAAAATGAGCTTAATTTTGTATCGGGCCCTTCAATAATGAAATTAAATCTTATTTTGGAACTTTGCAATTGAAAGGCTGCTCCAATTTTTTCCTATCAAAATTTTGGATGGTTGAGAATGGACAATTAGGAAGTAACGAAGGTAGAATCCCAAGAGAGTTTGCCACACATTCTATCAACATTATTTATCAACATTTAAATCACGATGGTACTTTTAAAACATTTAAAATTAAGTTAAAATGTTATTGACACATTACATGTAGCTTCTTTCATGTAGTTGTTAAAATTTACTCCATGTGGGTTCTTGGGTTATTTGGGTTAGACAATGCTTATTAAAAACCATATATTTGAACAATGCAATTTCATCATTATATTGAGGAAATTTATTACATTTCTTTTAATATACAATGAAATTTTGATGTATTACTACATTTTCAAATTAAATGAATGGTTTATTTTAACATGTCATCATTTAAGGGTTCAATATATCCCATCCTTTCAAAGTGAAATAGGACCCTACCCTTCAAATTTTCTGCTCTGACATATGTTCACTATGTATTATAGATAGTTTTTTTTCAATAAGGAATTTTTTTTTGTATCTTGTTATTCAAACTTTGCATCATACATATTATTACGAAGAAGATATCCTATGGCTTTGGGTGGACCACAACAAATAGGATGGCATCATAAATAAACCCATTTCCAAGCATGTTGAATATATAAATGAAAATAACACTAAGGGACAAGAAGCATACCTTATTCCATACGTTTGAGGTATATCCCCGTTGAGCTTTCAATCAAACTTGTACCTACAAATTGCCCTAAAAAACAACAAGATATATAAGCATGATATATGTAAAGCTGTTATAGCTGATTTTACCACACCAGGTGAATCACACTTATATGGCCTTCCCCTGTCCTGCTGTAGACTCCTTAGACCCCTTGGACCATTTTTTGTCCTTTGATGTTTCCTAGACCATCCCTTAAAACATGTGAAAATTCATATACGCAACTTTTAAACCCCTAATCGTGTATATACGTGGGTTTGACTCCTAAAACCGCGTACATCGGGATGTGTACAAAATCCAAATCCTTTTGGAGTTTTCCTTGACATGGATCCGACTCACTTGACTCCTAGCCTTCCATATGCCTTGAGATCGCTCGGATTCGACCTTTCATTACCCCTTTGAAAAGATATATAAGCAACTCTTTGATACATTGAAGGCATATAAGAGAATTGAGAGCAAAGATACTATAGTCCATTGTTGCTGGAACTTGTGCTTGAGTCTACATCCCTTTGTCCCTTGGAGCACTTTGGTGTTCTTTCCAAGCTTGCCTTTTGCTTGTGAGCTTGCTATCAAGAGATGGAGGATTGAGGTGGTGGAGGCCCAAGTGGGGGATTCATTTTCTCTGATTCGCAGATGTGCTAACAGAGGTTGTATCCATTGTAATATCTGATTTTATATTAATAGAAATATCTTTTCCTGTCCAATAATGCATGTTTGAATGAATATTTTATCCATGGATGATTTCAAATGCTTATACATTGTTGATTATATATGCTAGAATAGATCTAACATGAATATATATAGTATGCTTGTCTTATTTACTTGTTGTTGAGGAAGTGATTCATTAATTCAAGATGAAGTTGGAAAGCTCAACGGGGATCTACTTCAACCGTCTAAAATAAGGTACGAGGTCTGATCCTTTAGTGTTAGATATTTGATTTCTATTGCATATTGGAAAGGATTGATTTCTAGAGTCAAGCTGTCTGTTATGGTACCCCAAGCCATAGGAATGTCTCTCCATAACAGAATTGGCGACTCCGCTGGGGAGTTCCTAGTAGTTTTCCTTTGGGGATTTTCTATTGGCATTCAATGACTTTGAATTGCTCTTTTTCTCTTGTTTCTGTGTCAAGTCTGGGGGCATGTTTTCTTGGTAGTGTCTGATTGGTGTGAATTTTGTCTCAGTTTGTCTATTTGCCTCTATTTTTATGCACCTTTCTTCCTGTACACAATTTTTTAACTCACAGTCACGTATATACGTGGGTTTCACTGCTATTTCCTCGTACACACACGGGTTTACTGTGAAAAGTTGTGTATGCCCTTAGTTTTTCCTTCTAGAGGAAGATGGATTGTTGCTGGGTGAATTGTGATGATTGCTGAGTCTCCTTTGATACTACTAGAGTCTGTATACACCTCTGTTTCTGACTAGAGATGTTTTTTATAGGGTAAAATTTCTATTTTGAAGAATGTTCTTGTCATTGCATTTTCGATTTTTTGTTTTGGGATTAGTGCATTAGATTTATTTTACCTTAGTACTTTGCTTGAGTGCTGCATGAGTGTGCTTGCAAATTCTGGGGGTTGTAGAACCATTCTTTTGCTTTTGTATCTCATTTTTATTTCAAAAAATCCAAAAATATTTGCTTATCATTACGCATTGCATCTTGCATTTTGCATAGTACTTACACTAGATTTGCTTTGGAGTATTAGTCAGGATTTCATATAGGAAAGTTTGCATTTATCATTTGAAGATAATTGTGCATTTCACGTAGTAGCATACCCTATTTTTCATGGAAACAATGCATTTGCATTGATTGTTAGGTGTGCATTTTACTTCATGTTGTGTCATAACGCCATTAGTTGCATGGCCATATACCTCTTTTGAGTAATAAAGCCAATTAAAATCAACGCTTAATTAAAATGAAATACACTATTTTATTTGATAGGGTTCACCAACAAGATTAGGTTTTAGGGTCTTGGAATAGTTCATTGTGAGTCAATTCTCCAAGACCACTAAACAACAACATGTATGTGTCTCTCCAGGTGAGTGTGTGAAATTCCTTGGTATAACCAGTGTTTCTCAGGATCCTCCTCTCAAAAGGGAGCTAAGCACAAGGTAGTGTGAGCGGTTATTGATTGGGATGACCCCTAGTCATAACTAAGTAGCACCGGAGATATTTCTAGGATTGTATTCGTATCTGGGGGCTCTTTCGAGAGTTTCTATCTTTGCTACCCTGCCCATACGGTCAATCCCACCTACGACTATCCACTTGAGCATTGATTATATTGAGGTGACCTTAGTGGCCTTACCTAGGATATCAAGGGGGTACTCTGCATGTGTCCCGACCAGGTTGGGGTCGGACAGCACAGTCTCTTTACGTGTTGAAGCTGAGGGCCACAATAATTGGTCATGTACCTCTTCTTGTTGTGTATGGGAGTCTCAAGTCTCTCCTAGGTGAGACATACATGCTTCATTCGGGAGCTCACTTATCCTACCCTTTATTGCTTGTGTTTGGATTTATATTTTATTGGTGACTGCTCCGTGCACATTAGATTGCCTAGGGTTTGCCTAGCTAGAGAGTCTTTTATATTTTTTGAGTCATTGTGGATTTGGGTGCGGCTCCTCGCCGTTCTCATCATTTAGCAGGACTTTCACCTTCTACATCTCCTCCTCCTTTTGGAGAGATAAATAGAAATTCCAGGAAGACCACTTCACACATTGATTCACACACGATGGGAGACCATGTTGAAGGTATTCCTAAACCACCTTCTCCCATTCAAGTGGAAGATGGGGAGTTTACTCCTAACTATGATCCTTCACTTGATTTGAATGAGTTAGGTCCCATGATTTCTGAGATAGGTAATTTTCATGATAGACCTACTTACTCTAGTGTTGATCCCCCATTGATGCATCGCCGGTATGGAATGCCGAAAGATGATGAGACTCATTTTGAACCTGCGAGCACTAGTTATGGTAGTTATGGTATGTCTAGTTTTCCCACACATGATTTGGCATTTCATGTCAAGTCAGATATGGAGCCTAACACTATGCCTAGGGGAACTCTCATTCCTTACCATGCGGAGAGGTTTGGGAGCACAAGTCACATTGCACCTTCCATCCCGATGGTGGAAGCTTCATCACATATTACTCTTAGGCCTAGGGCTAGCGATCCTATTAGGATACCAGATCTGAGATGAGTGACTATAGGGAACAACACGTACATAATTACATAGGTCCCTTCATCCTCTATCCCTAGTTCTTCAAATGTTCACCCTCCACTTCATTCATGTGGTCCTTTGGGATGGAACGTCGCTACGAGTCATGTCCATACTGTGTTTACTCGACCAGTTGTGTCTGAGGTTCAAGTACCACCCATTGTTTCAGGAGGTCATGTTCATACTTCTAGAGGTCATGTTACTACTTCCAGAGCATATATTACTACTTCCGGAATGTATATTCCTACTTTCGGAGCATATATTCCTACTTACGGAGTGTCTCATGGGATATTGCATGCGATGACTTGTGGGCCTTATTATGGGACGTAGTATGGACAAGGTTCTTCACCTTATGGGCACGAGTATCAACAACCCGCTTACTCTCCAAATTACGGCTTTGTAGCTCCGAATAGTCAAGGTACACCACACTATGGTGCTTCCATACCACCCTATATGGGTCAAATGGGAGGAGGGCACTATGGCCAAGGCCATGGTGGTTATGGTAATCTGACCTATGTGAATCAGAACTATCAGGGAGCAGTCCATTGACCTAATAATACTAGGCTCCCTTTCCTCGCAACACTAAATCTTCTTGACTTTTCGAGATTGACGAACGATCCTGTAGCTCATGACCCGGCTTGGCCGGCTATCCCTACTAAGATTCCCTTGGACATACCCAAATTCAAGAGCAAACCGGGAGAGGATCCGAGCGAACATATTACTACCTTTCACCTATGGTGCTCTTCAAATTCCTTACACCAGGACTCAATCCGTTTAAGGCTATTTAAACGCACCCTTACAGGGCTTGCCACGAAATGGTATATAGAGCTACCTAAGGGGGCATTCACTTTGTTCGATGACCTAGCGATGAATTTTCTTAACCACTTCCAGCTACCAGTGCATTATGACGTTGGTACAAAACTCTTGTTAACATTTCAAAAGGATAAAGCCACACATATCTCAGATCATATCCAAGAGTGGCGTAGATGGAAGAGGTTGATTAAAGCCTTTATGCCACTGGAATTCCTCCTCGAGTGGTTCCTTAAGTCGTTATTGCCTTATATAGCGAAGGATGTTTCTACATCCGGAGTGCAAAATGAGGAATAATCCATTTTTAGGGCACAGGAACTGGACTTGATTTATCCTCAATCTATTTTGTTATATGAAATCATTCCCAATGCTCCACGTTCTAGTTTCGACCCCAAAGTTAAACCTAGACCACATGCTGATGGAATTGTTGGTTGTGCGAGTGCTAAACCTGCGGATTCAGTTTCAAAACAAGTTAGTCAATTGTCAATCAACCGATCTACTTTGGGACAAGCCACGACTTCGTCTCAACCCACCCAAATGGTGAGTGTGCTTTCAGTGCAATCGTCAGACCAGAGGGGTAACCAGCAGCCCGGACGGAATAAAAAGAAGGGTAAGAACAATCGTAAGGGTGGGGATAGAAATGAAAATGATAATAATAATGGAAAGAATGCATGTGATGCTGAGGGGGAAAAGCAAGCTAAATGTAAGGTTAAATTTCCTTGCAAGTTGTGTAAGGAAGATCACCTCACTTACTTGTGCCCTCATATTGATGAAGCCTCGAGATTCTTGGCACAGGGCCCAACTGTGCTAACTAACCCTTTACCTCACAATCAAAACATGAACTCGATGACCCATGATCAGTCTGGTGGTGATCAAGATCTGTAGGAGGGTAGTGGTCATGGTTGCATTAACATGGTACATGCTGCAAAAGTTGTGACCCATGCGAAGGACTATGGTTCGTCACAACCCAGCCTGGGAAAGGAACCTGATCCACCAGGGGCCCCTTTGCATATTGAAAAACATGTGGATAAACTTGAAGTTGCACCTTACATTCCTAAGGGAGTCCTTAAGCATTCGGGCACAATCCTAATGCTCGATATACCCAGAACTATTCTGTTGTCGAGGATTTGGGCCACACTCCTTATGCGATGTTTGCACTAGAAGTAATTCAGAGTTGTCCTTTGCAAAGGAAGGCTTTGCTTTCTGCCCTTGGTGTGAATGATGATAATTCTTCCTCTGTGATTAAATTTGAAACTGTGGGACTTCAGCCTTGCTTGCCTTACTATGTGTCCCTTTTGATTCATGTATAATGTCTTAACATGACCGTCAAGAGCACTGTGATTGACGAAGGCACTACTGCTTCTGTGATGTCTTTATCGTGTTGGAAGGGTTTAGGTTCCCCTGAGTTGTCTAAATCAGCGACCATGTTAACTGCGTTCGATGGGATATCATTTAGGCTGCACAGGATTCTTCCTTCCCTTAAGGTCTGTTTGGGAGGGAAGACCATTGTGATAGAGGTCGAGGTGGTTGATGTGCCCCTTGACTACAATCTCTTGCTAGGTAGGAATTGGATGTACAGTATGAAAGCCATAGCTTCTTCCCTATTTCGCGTTGTATGCTTTCCATTTAATGGGAAGATAGTTACGATTGATCAAAATTCATTCAAAAATCTATCGGTTACCACATCTTTGAGAGATTCAATCTCGATTGTAGAAAACCCTCAGCCGGCAACTGGGAGTGTGGGTGTAGGCATGTATCCATCCCTCATGGGAAGTTTTAGTTGTCCTGCACCTATCCTTATGATAGGGTCTAGTTCTGATGAGGATTCGACATCTGTGAGATCAGTGTCCTTTTTCATGTGTCATATGGAAGATCCTTGGATTCTTCCTACACCGAATACTTCGAGTGATCCCATCATGATGGATGTGTCGTTGCCTACAACTATGGTAGCTTATCAAGCTAATCTTGAGTGTGTTGCAGAGCCTAGTCCTTCCTCTTCACGGACAAAGGAGGAGGACCTGTATGTGCTTCCTGCATGGGAAGTACAGTCTTCTCATGCACGCAACTACCTTGATAGTGTTTTTCCTTCATACGAAGAAATTATTGAGGCCATGTCGGGAGTTTAGCCACCATGGGAAAAGCTCGATCATAGATCTTACATTCTTCTCGAGCTTGACCGCTTGGAGCGTGAGGACGTTAGGGAGGTTCTTAGTGAGAGAATTGGTAGTCCCATGGTTCCATTAAGCTCTCCTAGTTAGATGGCTGATGGAAACATGGAAAATATATCTCCAACGATTCCTATCAATATCTCTCATGATCCTGGCCGGATAGAGAATGTCTATAATGGGGTAGAATGTTCCCATGCTGAGATTCAAGAATACACTGAGCTGTTTAAATAATTTCATGATATATTCACTTGGTCTTACGATGAAATTCTAGGTATCAACCCTCGCATTGTTGAACACAAGATTAAGACTTATCCCAATGCTAAGCCTGTTCGACAATGCTTGCGTGTGGTGAATTCTAGGAAAGCACCCGCGATTAAGGCAGAGATAGAGAAACTGTTGAAAGCTAGTTTTATCTATCATGTTCCCTTGATAGAGTGGGTTTCAAATCCCATTCTGGTTGATAAGAATCAGGGAGAAATCCGCATATGTACTGATTTATGTGATTTGAATCATGCCTATCCTAAGGACAATTTCCCCACACCATTTATTGATCAGATTTTGGATGAGTGTGTAAATAGTGAGGTTTTTTCCTTTGTGGACGGATTTTTCAGATATAATCAGATACAAATTAAACCTGAGGACCAACATAAGACCGCATTTATTTGTCCTTGGGGAACTTTTGCATGTCGAAAAATGCCTTTTGGCCTTAAGAATGCTGGAGCTACTTTTCAATGGGCATTGACCTTGATCTTCCATGATCTCAAATCGATTATCGAAGTGTTTTTGGATGACATTGCTACTCATTCTCATATGAGAATGCGTCATTCCTATCATTTGAGATTGGTATTTGAAAGGTGCCGCCATTATTTGGTCAGGTTAAATCCTCACAAGTACATCTTTTTTGTGAAGTCAGGTTGCTTATTAGGATTCATTGTTTCTAAAGAGGGTATAAGAGTCAACCCTTTGAAGGTTGAGGCAATACTTCAGTTGTCTTCCCCGAAGAATATTCATCATCTTCAATGTTTGCAAGGCATGGCAAACTTATTACGAAGATTCGTTGTCAATTTTGCCAATTTGACTAGAGGCTTCATGCATCTTTTGAAGAAGGACAACACCTTTTGTTGGGATGAGCAAGCCTAGGAGTCCTTTGATGTGCTCAAGCGAGCCCTAGCATCGGCCCCGGTGATTAGTCCCCCAGACTATAGCTGCGATTTTCTAATTTATGTGTCCATGTCCATGGAGACGATTGGTATGGTTTTGGTTCAAGAGGATGAGGAGCTCCAAGAGCATGTCATATACTATTTGAGCTGGAATCTTATTGATGCGGATATTTGTTATTCCCATGTTGAGAAGCTTTCCTTAGTTACCATACATGCGGTTCAATGCTTGAGACATTATATTCTCCTTCACCAGAAATTGGTTGTAGCCCATGTCAATATGTTTCAATTCATCCTCACTCAAAGGATGATTGGGGGAAAATATAATAAATGGATTGTCATCCTGCAAGAATTCAACATCGAGTTTGTTTCGGCAAAATCGAAGAAATCGTTAATTTTTGCAGAGCTTGTAACAGATTTCCCAAGAGAGGCCGAGGAGTTGGTTTGTGAAGATACATTTATCGATGAGCACATATTCTCAATATCAACCTTAGACCCATGGTATGGGGACATCATTATATATTTACAAACATTGAAGGTTCCTACTCACCTCTCATGGGATGAACAACGACGGTTACGTCACGTGTCTAAGAATTACCTCATAGTGGATAACACTTTATACCGCCGTGGGGTAGATTCCATTTTACGTCGTTGTTTAACTCATGAAGAAGCTGAGGTAGTGCTGAATGATTTCCACGGAGGGGCGTGTGGTGGTCATTTATCTAGGATTTCTATAGCCCAAAAAAACTTAAGAGCAGGTTATTTCTGGTCGTCAATCTTTAAGGACTGTGTAGATGCAGTCAAGAGGCACCACCCTTTCCAGGTGTTTGCACATAATATGCACTCAAAACCTACCCTATTACATCCCATCATCACCGTCGGTCCCTTCACTAAGTGGGGGCTTGATTTTATGGATTGTAACCTAGCTTCACCTGGGGGGCATCATCATATCATAGTGGCTGTTGACTACTTCATGAAATGGGTTGAGGCTATGCCTACAATTAAATACGATGGTGAGACAACTGCGCACTTTGTATTCAACCGAATTATTACTCGGTTCAGGATTTCAAAAGAACTTGTCACTTACCATGGCTTGCACTTTCAGAATCGTATGATGGAAGAGTTGGCATCAAAGTTAGGGTACAAACAAGAGCATGCCTGCTCTTACTACCCTCAGGCGAATGGACAGGTAGAAGCAATGAATAAATCACTCAAATCCATTCTCCAACGAACCATCGCAAAAATCAAGAATAATTGGCACATTATGTTATATCCTGCTTTGTGGGCATATAGAACCGCTGTTAAGACTGCCACGGGTTTTTCTCCATATCAACTTGTACATGGAGTGGAGTCGGTATTACCAGTTGAATGTGAGATTCCTTCTTTGAAGCTAGCCATAGAGCTCTTGCCAGACACTTCCCCATTGGAGCAGCGTTTGGTCCACCTTGAGCAACTTGATGAGCAACGTCGAGATGCCTTGGTCACTCTAGAAGTACATAAGCATCGCGTAAAGGTCTAGTATGATAAGTCTGTCTGCCCAAGGAGGTTTAGTGAGGGAGGCTTGGTCCTTTTGTGGGATCAACTGAAAGAACCCGCAGGGGTAGGAAAGTTTAACCCCATGTGGCGTGGTCCTTATGTCATTAAACGTGTATTAGAGAAGGGCGCTTATGAGTTAGTGGATTATGAGGGGACGGCCTTGGCGAAGCCTAGAAATAGGCTCTATCTCAAGAAGTACTATGCATGACTTTCAGCCAAGGCTGGTTATTGTATATTATTGTACACTTTTTCATAGTTAGGTCTTTTTCTTATGGTGATTGGGTTTGTGATTAGTTTCTATTTATTTTGGCAGATGTCAATGGAATATTCCACCTTCATAGGATTCACGGATGGTATGAGTCGTCACACTCAACACTCAGCCTCTGCTACTTGGGTGATTTATACTCCTATGGGTCAAGTACTGTCTTCAAGAGGCGTATGTCTGTGTCCATCTTCCAACAATGTTGCCGAATATAAGGTCGTTATTGAGCTTCTACAGGATGCCATTTCACATGGCGTTCTCTCTCTTGAGGTACGTCTTGATTCAGAGTTAGTAGTGTCACAACTTAATGGTTTGTACCATGTTAGAGATCTGATGTTATTAAGAAGATTCTTATGTGTGAGATTATTAGAACGACAATTTGACAATATAACATACATACACATTCCGAGAATTAATAATCAAGTTGCTGACTCATATGATAACTATGTGTTAGATTGGCATTTGTTTCATACACAATAAATTCATCACAAACACAATTTTTACACATGTAAATAAATAAACAGATCATCATAAAAGTTTTTATAAACATCCAAAATGTGGTAATGCATAGTGTCATAATACAAAAATGGGGCTCTGAAGCCACCAAAATATAATACAGGGTAGTACAAAATGTATCACTCCCAGGTATCTAAGCCTGTGGAGGAGGAGGGGGGTTGTGATTGTGGAATGTCACTACGGCTCTAGCTAGCCATTGAAATAGCTGCACCCATGCTCATGGTACACCCACCACCTGGTGCTGCATGGCCTCATGAAAGTCCTTGACTTGCGCCATGGGTACTCTGTGTGTCAATCTCATGAAGTTGGTATGAATGATTTGGAGTGTCTGCTCCACATCCACACCCGTGATATAATCTCCTCTTCCCCTCTATCTATGACGAGGGAAGCCTTCAGTTCGCCATGGTCCCACATCTGTATGCATATGGTAGATTTGACTATGCATTGTCTCCCAAAAACATGTCTTTTGATTCCACATAATAAAAAAACACAAAAAATTAAATAACTCAAAATTTTTAAAAAGAGGGTCGAGATTCGTTACCTATGTCACCGTATGCTGATCCTGGTGGTAGCGGCATGTCCGGGTCTCCCTGGAAATCTATCCCCGCATAGGGGTAGTCATCAATGGCAACTATCTGTCATCGCCACCATGGAAAGAAATCAGCTAGATACGGGTTGGACACCTTACCTCGACCCAGTCTACACATTGCATCTTCCCAATGCCATTGGGCCGGATATAGAACCCTATGTAGAGGAACATCAACTCTAGGGCTCAATCCTAGAACACGCTCAAAGAAAAACATGCTCAGTATGCTACTGAAACCGAAGTTTTACACTTTACCCATATTGCACTCACTGAGCTGGTGCTTCATGTTTCCCAGTAGCGTAGTGCTCCAATCATATACCGTGGGTCTCATGCACTCCACTGCATAGAACATCAGAGGCCACGAGGCCTGGTGGAGTGAATCCAAGCCTTCTATCTTGCCTAGTGTCAGTAGGATGGCCTTTTGGCCCAGCACTTATATCGCGTTAGTTGGGATCTGATTCCCCACCTTCTCTGTGTTCGGATAGTAGTACACTGCAATGTACTCATCTATAGTCAGGCCACCCCCGGGCCCCGTGAGAGTGTAGGTTCACTACTTCCCCATGTCGGGAAAGTCCAGTAATAAAGTATATGTCCTCCACTTCTATGGTGAGGGACATCCCGTCTATCTGGAACGACTCTGAGTCTGGATCCCAATAGTCCACTAACATCTGCAATAGTCCTGGTTTGGCCCTTAATCCACCAAGACACCAAAATTTGTCTATCCCACATGCACGTAACGCTTGTTGAGCCATTAGATCTGCTCTTACTATCTCTTCTACCTCACCATGTTCATGTTCTCTCCATTCTAGGACCATCCTGCACAAAAAAATTGAATTTTTCCTATTAGAACACTTGAAAAACATTGAACGTGACCGCATATGTGACTGTTTTCCAAACAGCCGCATATGTACGCGGCTTTGGGGGCATTTTTCGTGTATATCCATCCCTATACACGGAAAAACCCTCGATTTCCGCATGGGCCGTGGTGCCTATCTTTGAATGGCTTAGAATGCTAAATACACCATGGAATTTGACAAAATTTGCATCAAAATGAAAGAGTAGAGCATGGGTAAGTACCTGGAAAAAACGGTAGTGGATTCCGCTAGCTAGATCTCCTGGAATTCGCTGTTGAATTTCTAAGCTCAAATGGGTAAAAGTTTCAAATGTTTTATAATGTTTTGAATTATTTACTATTTATAGAAAATTTTCAAATTTTTGAAAATTTTTACCCCCTTTCCTATAGTTTGGACCATTTCTAATCCTTTTGGACCATTTTTGGACTAATTTATGATGTAGGAGACCTTTTTGAGTGCCGTTTCAGCCATTGGATTGACCCATTCGTGCCGATTTCAGGTATCATGTCTAAACTGGCATATAGGTTAGGTTTCATCACCATTTTCATTTTGCATGACCTTATGACTGTTTCATTATAGCCTTAGGTATGAACCCACTGTATTATGTCACGGAACCTTCGTGCTATTTTAGAAGTGGCATGATATGAGTGGTAGAGCTTGACCTTACATGGGTACCCTAGTTAGCGCCTTATTTGCATTTGGTGCCCATGCTGACATTTTTTTCCTTAGAGTGTGGGAGTCCCTTGTATAGTAATTCCATGACATTTCGCAAGAGCCTCATACTCCTCTTGATCTTTTGTTGGCCTATTTCCCTCAGGACCCCCTTATGTCAAGTTGTAATTGCATTATCATGATCTTTGCTTGCCTTATTGAGCCTTACGCCGGCTTCCCTGACATTGAGCTTCAGCCATATAGCTCAAGCTTATCTCATGTCTATCCATGCAGAGCTATTTTATATATCCTTTGCAGCTTGATTCCCTATTTTTATTGGGAGGGGACTTTCCCCCAAGTGTCTCTATCCTACACATGTATCCTTGCATTGAGCATAGGTATGTTCCATTGCATGGAACTAGTTTTTTTTCCCATATGACACTCGTCTCGTCCTAGTCTGTATCTATAAAGCCATTTTATTCTTTTTCAATCTTTTTAAATATTTGAAAAAGTCCAAAAAATTTCAAAAAACCAAAAAGACGGACAAGGAAAGATGTTATCTTTTGGCAGCTGTCAATTTGTGTCACCTTCGAATAGAGCATTGTATATCACATCCATTAGTTGGGTTTATAGTTTGAATTGAGGAGCTGTACTCGTTTTATCTGATTTTATCTCCACTGACTGGTTAAGCTTCCACTTCCCATGGAGCCTCTGTCGATGCCTCCTGTGTCGCAAAGATGTCTTAGTTTTGTATATTGAGTCTATGCTACCTTGACTCAATCACCATTCATCGTTATGATCTTGTTCAAAGGAAGTTGAAACCTGAGTCGACCATTCCTTAGTTATCTTGACTTTGCATGTTGGCCATTCCTGGTACAGTTACTGGTTCGTGCACCTTATGATCGAGTCCTTCCACATTATACAGCTTTGTTGAGTACCTCATGTTGGATGATCGGGGATGCCTTAATGCCCTCCTTCCACCAGATTTCATCCCATCGTCTTCAGATCATTTATTCTGGGATTGGAATCTAGAGTCATTTTTTAGTGCCTTGAGACTTGCAGTCATCAGTGGCAGGTTCTCTCACCATCGACAGTTTTTGGGAATACATCAATGTCCCCTAATCTATGGATCCTCTCAAGTGTTCGACCTCAACACATATATTCGCACTTGTTAGTTTGCACTCTAGTACCTTGATTCCCATTATCATTATCGGTGGGTGATCTCGCGTCTGTTAATGGTATACATCAATGACCAATAATTAGATGATGGACTACTATGTTCGACCTCGACACCTCTGTTCACATAGTAGGACATGTACTCGTAGCGGTTTGTGTAGAAGACCTTCCAGATTGGTTTCATCTCTTATATGCTACCTCCTTGATCGTGCCAGTGTTCATGAGATTTCAGTTCTCGTGACTTGATTATAGTATATGTCAGACATTTCCAGCTATTATGGTGATCTTGATCCATTGTATATCTTCAGCCATTATGGAGATCATGATCCTTTATATATCTTCATCATGGAGATTCTGATCTATGTATATTGTACGTGGCGATGACCACTTATGTGATATTTTGCATCATGCCTATTCATGGCCATTGTACTCTTATGTATCTGGGACTGCTATATGTATTTGTAGTTATGTGCAGAGTTGTATCGTTGTACTCTGCTGATTGGGTGGCTGGTCTTCCATTTGGGATCCTTCATCACTCCACTTTTGGGATGGACTTATAATGTATTTCGGCCATCGTATGACCCCTCTGACCTCACACATTAGGGGGCATCTGTTATAGCTGATTTTACCACACCAGGTGAATCACACTTGTATGGCCTTCCCCTATCCCACTACAGACTCCTCAGACCCCTTGGACCATTTTTTGTCCTTTGATGTTTCCTAGACCATCCCTAAAAACATGTGAAAATTCATATACATGAATTTTAAAACCCTAATCGCATATATACGTGGGTTTGACTGCTAAAACCACGTACATTGAGATGTGTACAAAATCCAAATCCTTTTGGAGTTTTCCTTGACATGGATCCAACTCACTTGACTCTTGGCCTTCCATATGCCTTGAGATTGCTCGGATTTGACCTTTCATTACCCCTTTGAAAAGCTATATAAGGAACTCTTAGATACATTGAAGGCATATAAGAGAATTGAGAGTAAAGAAACTATAGTCCATTATTATTGGAACTTGTGCTTGAGTCTGCATCCCTTTGTCCCTTGGAGCACTTTGGTGTTCTTTCCAAGCTTTCCTTTTGCTTGTGAGCTTACTATCGAGAGATGGAGGATTGAGGTGGAGGAGGCCCAAGTGGGGGATTCAGTTTCTTCGATTCGCAGACGTGTTGACAGAGGTTGTATCCATTGTAATCTATGATTTTATATTAATAGAAATATCTTTTCCTGTCCAATAATGTATGTTTGAATGAATATTTTATCCATGGATGATTTCAAATGCATATACATTGTTGATTATATATGCTAGAATAGATCTAACACCAATATATATAGTATGCTTGTCTTGTTTACTTGTTGTTGAGAAAGTGATTCATCAATTCAAGCTGAAGTTGGAAAGCTCAACGAGGATCTGCTTCAACCATCCGGAATAAGGTACGAGGTCTGATCCTTTAGTGTTAGATATTTGATTTCTATTGCATATTGCAAAGGATTGATTTCTGGAGTCAAGCTGTCTGTTGTGATACCCCAAGCCATAGGAATTTATCTCCGTAACAAAAGTGTTAGAATCTAATCTAACATGTTAAATTCCAATACACAAACAAAGTAATTACATCCATGGATAAAATATTCATAATTACACATGTAATGGACAAGAAATGGATATTTCTATTAATATGAGCATAGATACAAATGACAACCTCTGTCGGCACCTCGTTGAAATCGAGAAACTGAGTCCCTCCACCTGGGCCTCCACCACTTCAATCCTCCATACAAATGCAATCCCACAAAGATAAATGTAATATTGGGAAATAACACTAATGGCTTCTTCAAGGACAAAGGGGTACATAATCAAGTATATAAGAATGGGGCACAATTCCACTATAGTATCTTTTCTCTCCAAATTTCTCCTCCTCTAATGCTTCACAGTAGCTCAATATATATCCCCTTAATGGGAAGTGAGGGGTTGAAATGGAGCATTTCGCAGCATATGGAAGGCCAAGGATCAAGTCATTCATTACTTGATGGGGAAAACTCCAAATATTTTTTGTTGTTGAGCACAATTCTCGATGTATGTGGTTGATAGTGGTGCAAGTTGATTATACGTCGGTTGTAGACTTGTGACCCTTGCATACATATAAAATGTATTTTTAAAGGTTCCACTGGAGCATTAGGGACATAGTGAGAAAAAGGGGTAAATAGAAACTACATAGGGACAGTGATAGGCTATCAAATCATGATGCATTAGGTGTGGCAGATCACGCTATAACATATACTCCCTAATGTCTGAGGTCATAGGGATACATGATGGTCGAAATACATTATAATAGCCCTAGAAGTAGAGTAATGAAGACCCAAATGGAAAAACAAACAACTCATCAGTATAATACAAATATAGAATCTCTACACATGGCTACAGATATGAAGTATACATAGAAGTCCCAGATACATAACAATACAATAGCCATGAATAGGAATAATAGACATATGTCATGAGTGGTAATCACCACGTACAATATACAAGGAAGTATGGTCTCCAATATACTGAATGAAGACATCAAATGGTACACTGGGATATGGTCATGAGAACCAAAATATCATATATACTAGAATTATCAAGGAGGTAGCATATATGGAATGCCACCAAGCTCGTAGGTCTTCAACACAAATCGCTACTAGTATGTGTCTCATCACACGAATAAAGGTGTCATAGTCGAACATGATGGACCATTGTTTACTTACTAGTCATATATTGATGTATACCGTTAACATTTCCGAGATATCCCACCGATAATGATAATGGAAATCAAGGTATAGAGTGAAAACAAACAAGTGTGAATAGATATTTTGAGTTTGAACACTTGATATGTGTTGAAATTTCATATGCTTAACAAAGACATAAGTATATCATTTCATTTTTCATAATAAAAGCATATAAAGTAGGATCACTGAAAGAAACAGTATCACAAGAACAACATAGATTTATCTTGGGAAAACCCTAAAGGGAAAAACCCAGCAAAAGCTTCCTCAATATAGATGCCCCAAAAAGGGAAAAAGGTAAAACCAACAAGGAGATCAAAAACCTGATTCTCCTCGTTCTCCAGCAACTCCTCTCCTCCACAAGTGCGCTATTCCAAGTGAGTGTGTGTGTCTCAAATGAGGAGCACTACACCTCTATTTATATTCATCCGTTTA
>LPNX010688179.1:74543-117030 GCA_001517045.1 Pseudotsuga menziesii
CGCTTCCAGAAGTAAGTGTCTCTTCAGAGTTAATTCCCTCTTTCTGATAGAAACCTCTAGCCGCAACTCTTACCTTACTTCTATCAGCAACATATCTGATCTTGAAAATCCATTTGGAAGATACCACATTCTTGCTTTCTGGTTTGAGTACTATATCCCAAACATCATTCTAGTATCACAACATCTTCTATGAGTTTGTCTTCTCAGGTCATCAACATATCGTAGAATTTTGCATTCAACCTTGAAGGTTGGAAACTACTTTACTCTTGGTAAAGTGTTGATCCATCACAAAGCTATTCATCATGTTATACCATGTCGAACTCAGATATAATTTTCTGTAGTCACTCCCCCTGAAGTGGAGTATCATCTTCCTTCTTCATTCTGTATAGGTGGTTCTATTCTTGACATATACTGGTTGATAGAGTATGTCATGTCATAGTCTATTCTTTCTAGGGAGAATCATGAACCTTGCTTTGTACATTTGTTTCATCATATCATATACATCATTCCCCATGATCAACTGTTATTCTTTGATCATAGCTTCTTCCATAGCATTCTTTTCTTGAGTTATCTCTTGTACCCATGGTGGTCTTCATCCTTCAAGGTGGATCTACAACTTTCTGAAGCTCTTTATTTCGTCATGGTGTCTCTGACCCTGGGAGCTTCAGATTCATGTTTATTGGAGTGAATCTTGAATTGTCATCACTTGTTCTTCGGAATAAGTCTCATCCTTCTTTTCTTGAATGAGGCTGTACATGATCTTTCCTGCATTTCAAATGCACCAGTTGCATGGTTAGAACTATTTCATAAGACATATGCATAATGACAAATTCTTATGCATCATGCAACTGTTTAGTCAGGACAACATTCAACCATATCTCACATAGACTTTCTAGATGCTTTCCATCTCTACCATGACATTATTGAGATTGTGCACTAATCCAATATGTCAGTAAAGAGGTTTGATAAGTAGCAATGGAGAGTTGTATAGCACCATGAGCTACTTACCCATCACATGCATATTAGTAGTATACAGTCATTAATGCAAACAATCTATCATGCATACATCAACTGAATATAATCAAATGTGTAACAAAACAATATCATGAAATGACAATTGAATACTTATCTTTATTTGTTTCATGGGTATACGGCTTCTTCATTCTTCATCTTCATCGAGTTCTTCATCAATGATAGCATCGTTTCTTATCCGAATGCTGAGGTGGATAAGAAGTTCTTCAAGAGTTGAGATCTTCATATTTCTCATTGATTGAGGGATCTTCTTTGGAAAATGAGAGCTTGATCTTCAGAGACGAGCTTCTTCGTCTTCCCAAAGTCAGCTAAAAGTAATCACTTCCTTCTGGAACACATTTCTTAAATGAATGAATTTCATGATCCTGGGAGGCCATCCAAGGTGGCCATCACCACTTCTGCATTCTTCACTTCTTCTTTCCCCGCTTGAAGTTGTTCTTTGATTTGAGAGATCCTTATGACTGCATGGTCTCTGCATTCTGGATCTTCACATTCTTCAGCTGGTTTCTTAAGGTCATATTCTGATCTATGTTCTTCCCTTCAAATATCTTGGTAAAAGAATCAAACCTCATCGATGTATTTAGGGAAGACACTTGTAGTACAAGTTGATTCTAAATTGAATCATCAATGATCTTCTGGGATTTGACCAAGTTCTTCTTGAGAAAGGCTTCTAGCCTCATCTCCCTCTGAAACTGGAACCTCTATTCTCATGTAGGTGTCCAATCCATTTTCTTCAGAGAGATCATATGCTTCTAGGCCTGGAAGTTGTAAAATTCACCAATCTTATCATCAATTTGATGTCATAGATCACTTTGAAAAGAGAACCTCAAATGAACATAGCAAAGGATTAGATCTTACCGGTTTGAGGTGTCCGTCCTGGTTCTGGAGCTGGCTGATCTAGGGTTTGTCACAAAAACCCTAATTTTAAAACTTGGAATCTTTCAGATCTGATTGGATAGACAGATATATCTCTTCAAATGGAGTTGTCCAATGTACTCAATTTCTGAGGGAAGCTCTCGGAACATGAAGCCCTAATTTTCCAATTTCTTCTGTACAAATGCCTGTTACTGTTTCTGTGATATCTCTGAAATTTCAGATCCTCTATGTCTGAAATTTTGTACTGAGGTAAAATCGCATGTCCCTGACCCACCAACGTAGGTTTCATCAGAATTGGTTTCACAATTTGGGATTTATTATCATTTTCCCAAGGTGACCTGTTACAGGACTGTTCAGAACAGCGAAGTTGTACGGCATGCCACGTGTCACTGGTTCATCTTCTGAATCTGATATTCGTACCACCAAAATTAAAGTCCGTTCCATTTCTGGAACATCTTCAGGAATTCCATTTGGACCTCTGTATCCCAAGATATTGCAATTCTCCCCAGGTGTTCTGTTTAGGGATGAATTCTGGAAGAGGCTGGAACCCTAACTTGGAGAGAACATATCTCCTGGAATACAGTGAATATGAGGATAAATTTTGGACACAGTGTTCATCCAGATTTTATCTTCGTCCCCTGCAATTTTCAGCTCCTGATCCTTCACCAATCGCGGAATATAGTGAATGTGCCAAAACGTAGCAGTTTTAGTATTTAGAGTTTTTCTAGCTCGGGGTCAAACTAGGGTTTGACTTTCCCAGAGATTCACCCAACCAAAAATATTGATCTAGGTCTTTAAACTTCAGTTTTGATGAGGAGAAAAATCCTATGCTGGTCTCACTCAAAAATTCCTCTTCTGTAGAAAGGCCTAATTTCCACATCGAAAATTGAAAATGCTCGGAATCGAATTCCGCTTCGACAGAACGATGCACCCTTCAAAGGAGAGTCAGCCTAGCCTTCTTTTGATGATTGATTGTGGAGAGAGAACCAAAAAATAAGAATCCCTAGCTTCTGTAACTTGTGAAAGCTGCCCTATTCAGGTTAGGTCTGATACCATGTTGAAATTTCATATGCTTAACAAAGACATAAGTATATCATTTCATTTTTCATAATAAAAGCATATAAAGCAAGATCACTGAAAGAAACAGTATCACAAGAACAACACAGATTTATCCTGGGAAAACCCTAAAGGGAAAAACCCAGCAAAAGCTTCCTCAATATAGATGCCCCAAAAAGGGAAAAAGGTAAAACCAACAAGGAGATCAAAAACCTGATTCTCCTCCTTCTCCAGCAACTCCTCTCCTCCACAAGTGCGCTATTCCAAGTGAGTGTGTGTGTCTCAAATGAGGAGCACTACACCTCTATTTATATTCATCCGTTTACTTAAAGTTTACTCAATTAACATGTCGGCTTAAGTTAACTCATGTAGGCTCGAGTTACACATGTAGGCTCAAGTAACCACACTGGGGTGCTGATGACCCACCTTTACAATTAGAGGGGACTACCTCATGACTCTTATTAGTTCTTCCGATTAGGAGCATCAGGGTACAATGTAATACAAGAGGTTCTCCCGGTTGGACCATCAGGGACCACAAAAGATACATAAAGAATATTCTTCGAAGTTACATTATTTCAACAATATGATCCATCGATCAAGGGACATTAATGTTGTTAGGATTATCAATCCTCCCTTTTCCAATTTGGTGATATGTCTAAATCAAGATGCATGTCTAAATTGGGAGTCCATCCAGTCTATTTTTAGTCACTAACACTGTTATATTTTTATCATTCAAGCCAGCATTATATTAGGATATTTAACTGAGAAAATAACAAGCACAACAATCAAACACAAGAGATAATGAACACAATGTTTTTCCTTAGGGAAACCATAAATGGAGAAAACCCCGCAACTTCCTCATAGATAGAATTGGCACCAAAAGTAAAACCCCAAAAACAGTAAGATGATTTCCCGACAGCAGTAGCCTCTTTCTTTCTTCTAGCCTCGGAAAATTCTTCTTCCTCAGCTATGCGCTACAACTGAGTGTGAGTGAGTGTGTGATAAATAGAGAGGCTCACTCTCTATTTATACTAACTCCCGACTTGACAATAACTCACTAGGGCCGACTTCTCTAGGAGAGTCTAATAAACCTAAGGCCCTGAAACTGTGGGGACTTTAACCCTTGATCAATAGGAGGGTTGCCCACAATGACTTGACATGACTTGTTTACATTATATAAACTCTCTATCGGAACATTGAGGCATGACATGACTCAATTACATTACAAATAATTTTCAGAATAAACATTGGGGTACAATACATAATATATACAAGTGAATACATTCCAAAGTTACAATTACATCAACACTCCCTCTTAACTAGGAGGTATTATCTTGACACAATTTTTCAGCACTGGTCTTCTTCTCTGTATCAATTGGATCATCTCGTCATCTTCACCTTCAAGTCATGTTCATCTTGTATTTGGATCATCATCACTGGATCTGGATCATCACTCGATCTGGATCATCATCACTGGATCTGGATCATCACTACTAGATCATCATCATTGGATCTAAATCATCACTCAATTTGGATCATCGTCACTAGATCTAGATCATCATCATTGGATCTGGATCATCACTGGATCTGGATCATCACAGGTGCTATCTCATGATTCTTCTCATCACAGGAATTTCTACAGAGCCAACCCTTTTTCATGCTGGTTGTATGCCTAGCATCCATGTAGGTCTTCTTCAGTGCTTATATATGACCCTATTTCAGAATGTCTAGCACTCACATCTGACCATGAGAGGAACACATCCAACACCATGTCAGAAAGGCACAACACTTACATTCACTGGCATGATAAGACACAACTACTATCATCTGTGAAAAGGCATGACACTCACATCCACCAACACCATCTATGGAAAGGCAGCACTTACAATCATCAGCATGGTAGGACACACCTACTACCATCTGTGAAAAGGCACGCCACTCACATCCACCAGTATGATAGGACACAACTACTATCATGTGTGGAAGGGCACAACACTTACAATCACCGGCATGATAGGACACAACTACTATCATCTTTGAAAAGGCACGGCACTCACATCCACCAGCATGGTAGGAAACACCTACTACCATCTGTGGAAAGGCACGGCACTTACATGGTAGGACACACATACTACCAACTGTGAAAAGGCTCAGCACTCACATCCACAGAATGATAGGACACAACTACTATCATTTGTGGAAAGGATCGGCACTCACATCCATCAGCATGATATGACACAAATACTATCATCTGTGGAAAGGCACTGCACTTACATTTGATCATGTAGGAACCAATCCTACAGTCACATAAGAATGGCCCTCAACCCCAGGCTGAGGAGTCTTGGTAATTGACCAGGTACCTCCATTCTCCCAAAGAATGGAATTCAACACTTATATCTGATCATGCAGGAACCAATCCTAGAATCACATCAGAATGGCTCAACACTCATATATGACATGGAAGGAACCAATCCTCTCACCATGAAAAAATGGCTCAGCCCTTACATCTAACCATGGAAGGAACCAATCCTCTGACCATGTCAGAATGGCTCATGGACTCATCACTTCCCCTTGGAGGGAACCTCGATCTGGAGAACACCAAGATTCTCCATGAAGCACTCAAAATTCACTCTAGCCAATGGCTTTGTCAATAGATCAGCTATCTATTTGTGCATCACAACATACTGGAGCTTCACTTCTCCTCTCTGCACCATATCCTTGATATAGTGATACTTGATTTCGATATGCTTTGACTTATCATGGAACACCGGGTTCTCCGTTAACTTCACACAACTATGGTTGTCGCAGTATATACAAGTAGAATCTAACTAGAGATTAAATAAATCATAAAGTATATTTCTCAACCATACTACCTCACAACTAGCTGAACAAGCTACGACATACTCTGCTTCAACTATACTCAATGCCATGCAAGACTATTTCCTGCTAAACTAGGGGATCACACCTAATCCCATACTGAAGCAGCATCCTGAACTACTCTTCTTATCAATGGCACTGCCTTGCCAATCTGAATCAACATAACCTTCCAGGTTAATCTTTTGATTCGCCTCATACTTGAGCCCATAATCAACTGTACCCCTCAAGTACCTCAGAATATGCTTTGCAGCAATCAAGTGAACATGTCTCGGATATGTCAGGAATTGGCTCAAAGTGTTCATAGTAAAGAAAATATCTGGTCTCGTGTTCATTAGGTACATCAAGGACCCAATCATCTGATGATACATCGTAGCATCAACTGAATCTGATGAAGCATCGCTTAATAGCTCCAGGTTCGATGCCATAGGTGTGGTCATGGCCTTGTAGTCCATCATCCCAAATCTCTTCAAGATCTCTACTGCATACTTCCCTTATCCATGGAAGATTCCATCCGCATTCTGCCACACCTCCATGCCTAGAAAATAGTGCATCATACCCAAGTATTTCATTTCAAACTCGGAAGCAAGCTTCCTCTTCATATCAGCAATCAACCCATCCATACCTGTTACAAACAGATCATCTACATACAATAGGAGTATCACTGGGTTACCATCTTCAACCTTGTAGTAAAGATTGGAATCTGCTTTACTCTTGGTAAAACCCAAACTGGATAGAAAGCTTTTAATTCTGTCGTACCATGTCCTGGGTTCCTATTTCAAACCGTACAAGCATTTCTTCAATTTAGACACATGATACTCCCTATCATGTGTCTCAAAACTGAGTGGATGCTCCACATACACTTCCTCTTCCACTACACCATTCAAGAAAGCAGTCTTGACATCCATCTGGTGTATCTTCCATTTCATCATTGCAGCCAGAGCAAGTACTAATATGATGGAAGTGTATCTAGATACAGGTGAAAAAGTTTCTTCATAATCTATTCCTTCTTTCTGGGAGAAGCCACGAGCCACAAATCTTGCTTTATATTTTTCTATGCTACTATCTACAACATGCTTGATTTTGTAGATCCATTTGGAAGTTACAATAGACTTCCCTTTTGGTCTTGGGATAACATCCCAAACATCAATCTTCATGATCGATTGATACTCTTCGATCATAGCATCCTTCCATTCTTTCCTTTCTGTCGCTTCTTCATAGTTGGAAGGTTCTTTATCAATGAAGTCACATAATAAGGCTACATAACTAGAGCAGGATCTGGTTCTTTTTCTTTCTCTGTAATTTTCTTCTGGAGTCCCATATCTTTCTACACCTTGGATAGCTTCTTGTACCCAAGCAAAGTTTCCTCTTGTGAGAATTATTCTCCTAAGGTGGATCTATAGGTTCTTGAGGTTCTTCAAATTCTCGATCTTCTGCTTGAATTTCTTCATTCATGGTTGTGTCATGAATTCTAGGTACTTCTGTTTCTTCAGGTTCTTCAATAGGTCTCTTTCTGGATTTGTTGTAAGCTGAGTCTTTGTCAAATGTTACATCCCTGCTGATATTGATCTTCTTGAATCCTGGGAAGTATATTCTGTAAGACTTTGAGCTTTCAGAGTATCCCACAAATATACCCTTCTTTCCTGAAGGATCTAACTTTTTCTCTTTTCTTTTAGAATGTGTATGTATACTGGACAGCCAAATATTCTGAGATGACTGACTTCTAGTTTCTTACTAGAAAATACTTCTTCAAGTGTCTTGTTCTCGAGTACTCTGCGTGGAGTATGGTTCTGTACATACACCGTTGTTCCGGCAGCTTCTTCCCATAGATGCATGGGAAGATCTTGATCATTAAGCATGGCCCTTAGAGCTTCCATGATCGTTCTATTCTTCCTTTCAACAACCCCATTCTTGTTGTAGATTATATGGAGTAGTTAACTCCCTCTTAATCCCTGAATCTTTGCATAATGCTTTGAATTCATTTGATGTGAATTCTCCACCATTATCTGATCGAAATGTCTTGATATTCTTTTCAGTGTGATTCTTGATCAAGGCTTTGAATTCCTTGAACTTGCTAAGTACCTCATCTTTGTTCTTCATGAAGTATATCCATGTCTTTCTAGAAAAATCATCACTAAAAGAAACATAGTATACATACTCACTTAATGAACTGGATGACATCAGACCGCATACATTGGAGTGAATGATTTCCAAGATTCCTTTTGCCTTGCTCTCGCTACTTGGAAATGTCTTCTTTGCGTTCTTTCCTTTTGCACATCCTTTGTAGACACCGTCATGTCCTGACTGGATTTATGGAAGTCCTTGAATAGCTTTTCTTGCAAGTGGTATTTCTTTGTAGTGCACATGTGCAAGCCTTCTATGCCAAAGCTCATTTGGCTCTATTGTGTCATGGACCAAAGCTTGTTCTATATGGCCCTTCAATTTGTATAATCCTCCTTCTTGTTCCCAAATTACTACTGCATCATCAATAGTCTTTTCGTTTGGCCACATGAGAACTTAGCCATCTACAAATGCAACCCTCATGCCTTTTTCATCTAGTGCAGATATGGAGAGGAGGTTCTTCTTTAGTCCTGGTACAAACAATACATCCTTTATCATTGTAGAATTTCTAGAGTCTAGTTTATAGGAGGATTCCCCACTACCTTTTATTGGATACTAGTAGTCTTCTCCAAGTTTCACCTTATGGGGTGATTCATGTTCTGATAGTTTCACAAAGGATTCTTTGAATCCTATCATATGCTTGGAGTCCCCACTGTCTATAAGCCAATCATTGCTTCCATGTGTGATGTTTCCCATGAGAGAAGAAATCAAGACATATTCTTCATCACTTGAAGAATCATCACTTTCTTGTCTGATTCTCTTTGAGGAAGGTTCATCATCCTCTGCAGCATGAGCATGATGTCTTCTCTTGTTTCCCTTCTTCTTATTTTTATTTTTAGGACAATCTTTTGCAAAGTGTCCTACTTCATCTCATGTATAACATCTAATTCTAGACAAATATTTTCTAGTGTTACTTTTATGGAAGTGCTTACCTTTGGAGTGATGAGAACTTCTTTTTATTTTATTGGAGTGTACTATGAGAGATTGATATTCACTTCCCATATTTTCTTCTTGAGCTTCTATCTGAGCTTCTTCTTGAGAGAATTCTTCCCATAGTCTGCTAAATTTGACTAGCTTCTTTCTAGCATAGATCCATTGAATAAAGGAGTCCCATGATCTAGGGAGACCATTCAAGGTGGTCATTACAATCTTTGCATTCTCCACTTCTTCATCCACTACTTCAAGTTTTTCTTTGATCTGGGAGACCCTTGTGAAGTATGACTGTATGGTCTCTGCATTTTGGATTTTCACATTCTTCAACTGGTTCCTCAAATTCATCTTTCATATTATGTTGTTTCCTTCAAATAGTTTGGTCGGGGAATCAAACATAGATTTAGGTGTCTTTAGAGAGGAAACCTATGGTACAAGGTGATCCTTGATTGAATTAGCAATAATCCTCTTAGCCATGATCAACTTATTTTTGTGTAAGTCCTTGGCCTCATCTCCCTCTAGAATTGGAACCTCCTCATTGATGTAGGAGTCCAACTCATTTTCTTCTAGGACCAGGGAGATCCTATACTTCCAGGCTCGGAAGTTATCATCTCCCCCAAGCTTTTCATCAATCTTGGTATGATGAGACATCTTAACTGAGAACATCAAATGGAAATACAAAATATTTAGATCTTTCCAGGTCAAGATGTCAGATCTGGATTTGGAGTTGAATTTTTGTAGTGCTAGTTCAAGAGCAGATTAGGGTTTGACTTTCTTGAAGTTATGTCCAACCAAATGCTTTGATATTGATCTCCAAACTTCAAATTTGAGGAGGAGATCAATCTAGGCCTGGGCTCACTCAAAAATTCCACTTCTGTGGAAAGCCCTAATTTTCGGCAGTAGTGTCAGGTAAAAAACTGAGAAATGCTTAGAATCAGATTATGCTTCGACAGAAAGATGGGCCCTAGGAAGGGGAGTCATCCCAACCTTCTTTTGCTGAAAATCTGTGGAGAGAGATCCAAAAAGTAGGGAGCCCTAGTTCCCGCAACTGCATAGTGTCTTCTTCTTAGGTTAGCTCTAAAAGCATGTTAGATTTTTATCATTCAAGCTAGCATTATATTAGGATATTTAACAGATAGAATAACAAGCATAGAAATCAAACACAAGAGACAATGAACACAATTTTTTTCCTCGGGGAAATCATAAATGGAGAAAAACCTTGCAACTTCCTCAGAGATAGAATCAGCACCAAAAGTAAAACCCCAAAATAGTAAGATGATCTCCCGACAGCAGTAGCCTCTTTCTTTCTAGCCCCAACAACTTCTTCTTCCTTAGCTATGTGCTACAACTGAGTGTGAGTGAGTGTGTGATAAATAGAGAGGCTCACTCTGTATTTATACTAATTCCTGACTTGACAATAACTCACTAGGGCTGACTTCTCTAGGAGATTCTAATAACCCTAGGGCCCCAGAACTACAGGGACTTTAACCCTTGATCAATAGGAGGGTTACCCACAATGACTTGACATGACTTGTTTACATTATAGAAACTCCCGATCGGAACATCGGGGAATGACATGACTCAATTACATTACAAACACTTCCAGGAATACACATCGGGGTAAAATACATAAGATATACAAGTGAATACATTCCGAAGTTACAATTACATCAACAAACACCATTGGGTACACTTGGCCTAATTGGGGCACATGTTCCAGTTACTAAAGTGTGGGGAACACTAATTAAGGCCTACTGCCATTGATTTCACTTGCATGCATTCGTTTAAGAGCCTCCTATATCAATCCAAACAATTTAGGAGCCACTAGGAGTGCCGATACCATCCAAGGTTAGTTGAGTTGAGTTGGTGACTAGTCAAGCTCAGTTAGGAGTCAGTTACATTCAGTTCTAGTCCTCTACATTTAGTTAGTGCTAGGTTTGCATGGCTGCATGTAGGAGAGGTGCATTCCTCACCTACCACAGTCAGTTAAGCTTAGTTAACACTGAATTAGACACTTGAGTTGTGTTTTAGAACTCTGATGAACTCCGATAATGATTTAGGAAAGGTTAGTTAACCATTCATTCCTACGATAATGATTTAGATAAGGTTAGTTAACCATTTAGTCAAGTAGAGTCTAATCATTTCAAATTTCCTCACATGGATTTGAATTGCTTGTGGATATTTAGCCATTGTACTTCATTGTAATTATTATCTAATTTCTTTCGATTAATGCCAAAGCATTCATAGTTGCAAGCCATTTTTGCACTGTTCCATTCTTCAATTACTGAGTAAATTGTGTGATCTATTCTTGTGAGTTGTGTGTTGATCCATAGATATATGTGCTCAATTTAATATGATATTAGAGCCTCAGTAGGACAAGGCACTTCTCCTACTGTAGATCCATACTTGGATCATTTTTTTGAGCAAAATTGATCCTTCTAGTATTGCACGAGAAGCAGAGAATTTACCACTTAATATCCCAAGTTGAGGAATTGCTAATCAAGCTTGATTGATCAACTATGCTGGGTGTGAAGAAAATTCTAAAAGTGCAGACTGTCAAACTTATTTTATCTATTTGATTGTGTGATTTACAGGTTTATCATTCCTCTTCATTGCATTCACTACAAGCAGCTTAGTCTCCCTCATAGCATTCACCACAACAACTCAGTCTTCTCTACTACATTCTAGATGGCCCCTCCAATGGAGCTCCTCACTCCTTTCAACTATCACCAGTGGAAGGAGGACATGGAGATGCATCTACAATCCAAAAGACTCTTCATACTCACAATGGAAGTAGATAAATATCGAATTCATTATGTTGACAAAGAAAAGTATTGGAACAGGTTTAATGAAGCCTACGAATGCTTGTTCCTCTCAATCTCTCAAGATCTTCTCTTCCATATCAATGGATTAAGACTGCCAAGGAGGTTTGGGATAATATTTCCTCCTTATTTGACAATAAGGATGATCTGAGGTTCTAATAGTCGGAGAATGAGTTGATCTCTCTCCATCCAGCCAATTTCAAAACACTCAATGACTTCTTCACAAAATTCAAGAATCTAGTGTTCCAATTGAAGCTGTACAAGGTAGAGAAGGAGGATGATCAAATCATCCTTTCCATTCTCTCCAAGCTTGGTGCAGATTATTCAGTCTTTGTATCAACATTTCATTCTATGAAGCTCTCTACTCCAAACTAGAAGATTCCTACTCTTGACTCTTTCATTGAATCTCTTACTCAAGAGCATGACAAATTGATCCAAATGGGGATCATTCGATCTTCCATAGATCAAGCACTTGTTACAGGAGTACCTAAGGTAGAAAATAACAAAGGGAAGCAAAGGGATGAGTCTCATATAGAGAAAGAGTAGTCAAAAGAGCCGTCAGGTTCGAAGAGAAGAGAGAAGAATGGTAAAGGAAAGACACTCTGTTCTTACTGTGGAAGGGACTTTCATCCAAAAATCACATGTATGAGAAGAACAATAGATGGGATGGATATTATTCTAAAGAAGCATAACATAACTGTACCTAATAGCGCAAGGAAGGCTGACTAGAAGGAAGAAACTGAAGAATATGAAGAGACATGCCATGCATTGAAGGCTAGATACTCCACAACACATGCCTTCCTCATTGATTTTGGAGCTTCCAATCATATGGTTTCATCCAGAGAATCATTCTATTCCTTGTAGTATTTTGATGATCCTTGTATTCAAATGGGAAATAGCAGTAAATTTCAATCCAAAGGGAAGGGATCTATCAAGCTTGAACATGGAAAGTTCAAAGATGTGCTTTATGTTCCTTCCCTAGCTGCAAACCTGTTATCTGTATACTAGATGACTCATACCGAATCTCCAAAGCGATTCATATTTGGTCCTGACTCAGTGTAGATCATAGATATCTCTACTGGGAACATCATAGCGAATGGTGCTACAAATCATTCCTCCAAGGCATATGAGTTCTCACACTTCATGCCATTTTCAGAACTAGTGCACTCTCAGCAGCCACTTGCAAGGGAAGGTAAAAACATTTCATCTACATATTTTGTAGTTTCCACTAGTATTGCAGATCCAGCTATATTAGTTTATGAGATTGAGATTCAGGGTGATTCAGATCCAGATCCAGTCACTCCTTCCAAATTGGAAGCTAGGAAGATGACTGGAAATCCACCTGGCACTCAGAAGGGAAAGACCCTTGCTCTATGTCATGCAATCTTACCTCCTTCAGAGAGATGCAATAGACTCCCTATAATATGCTACATGGAAAGGGATTAGTCTCACTACATTCATAAGAATAGAGCTGATCATACACCTCTTCATCCAACAAGAGACAAAGGTTGCATTCCTCCTTCCTTCCATCATCATTTTGGGAGAAGACGAAGCAGTCTACATGCCAGGCCCCAGGATACCTATGCACAGAACATCATGCATGCTGCTTCACTACATCATAGAGATTGCAGCAACATGTTTTCAAGTTTTTTAAATTTGAATCCTAATTCTATCGGATTAGTTAGAGGGGAGGATTTTTTCCCCAGCTCCTTGTATTGAGCAGTTACTTTACTTTACTTGATGTAATGGGTGACATATGGCCTTAGTTACTAGGGCCCACATATTGTACAAGTTAGCATTTAGGTGGGGGGTATTAGGATTATTAATCCTCCCTTGTCCTATTTAGTCATATGTCTAAATCAGGAGTCATGTCTAAATCGGGAGTCCATCTAGTCTATTTTTAGTCACTAGCACCATTGGGTCCACTTGGCCTAATTGGGGCACATGTTCCAGTTACTAAAGTGTGGGGAACACTAATTAAGTCCCACTGCCACTGATTTCACTTGCATGCATCAACTTAGGAGCCTCCTAGATCAATCCCTACAATTTAGGAGCCACTAGGAGTGCCGACACCAACCAAGGTCAATTGAGTTGAGTTGGTGACTAGTCAAGCTCAGTTAGGAGTCAGTTACATTCAGTTCTAGTTCTCTACATTCAGTTAGTGATAGGTTTGCATGGCTGCATGTAGGAGAGGCACATTCCTCACCTACCATAGTCAATTAAGCTTAGTTAACACTGACTTAGACACTTGATTTGTGTTTTAGAACTTCGATGAACTCCGATAATGATTTAGACAAGGTCAGTTAACCTTTCAGTCCTCTGATAATAATTTAGACAAGGTAAATTAAACATTTAGTCAAGTAGAGTCTAATCAATTCAAATTTCCTCGCATGGATTTGAATTGCTTGTGGCTATTTAGCCATTGTACTTCATTGTAATTATTATCTAATTGCTTTTGATTAATGAAATCCTTCACAATTGCAAGCCATTTTTGCATTGTTTCATTCTTCAATTACTGAGTAAATTGTGTGATATATTCTTGTGAGTTGTGTTTTGATCTATAGATATATGTGCTTAATTTAATAGATGTATTCCCAAATATATCAATGGAGAGAGAACCTACCACTAATGACTACAATTGTCAAGGCACTCAATGGACTCTAGATCCCTCTTCCAGAATAAATGTTCTGAAGTTGATGGAATGGAATCCGCTAGAAGGAGGGAATTACGGCACCTCCCATCAACCAACACGAGGTGCAAAACAACGTTGTATAATTTTGAAGAAATTGGACGAAAAGATGTGCATGAACTAGTACAAAATGTATCGGGAATGGGTGACATGCAAAGACAAGATAACTAAGGAATGGTCGAATCATGATAAAAATTACTTTGAATAAGAGCATAAGGAATATGAAGACTCATAGGAAGCATATACTCAAAATGCATATTGAGACAAATCTGTGACACAGGAGGCATCAACAGCGGCTCCATAGGGACTAGAAGCATAACTAGTTGATGGAGAAAAATCATAATAACGAGTGCATCTCCTAAGTTCATAGTTGTAACCCAACCAATGGATGAATGTACTGTGATTTGTTTGAAGGCAAAGCGATACAACAACTGCCAATAGAAAGTGATATCGTTTTGCTTCTGGATTTTTATATTTTATGATTGTTTTGGTCTTTTTCATATTTGAAATGCTTGAAAAAGAATAAAATTGCTTATATTACATTAAGGAGGAAACGAGTGTCATGTGCAATAAAATCAGCCCCAATTAGTTGAACATACCTATGCTCAATGCAAGATAAGGACACTGAGGGGGATGTCTCCTCCGGTAAGGGATAATCAAGCTACAAAATATATATGAAAGGCTCTGGTTTCCTAGGATTGTGTAAATATCGAGCTATGTGGATTATAAACTGAAGCAGGGATTCGTCATAAAGTTCAATACATAAAGCAGACACATGAAAATGCAGTTACAACTTGATATAAATGAGAGTCTCGATAGGATAAGGCTAGCATAAAGTTCAAGAAATAGTATGAAGGTTCTGTGACATCACAAAGTGGGCTTGTACCTATGATTAAGGTGAAATGGTCATAGGATAATGCATGATGCATGTGGAAAACTAGTCCTATACTATATGCTAGTTTAGTATTATACATTCCATAGGAATGAAGGAGCCAAAACTCAATGAGAGTGCACAAATAATGGACCCTACACAATGACATGAGTCCAAAACAGTTGCGCAAATTCAGTGGTGAGTCCAACCTATAATATATAGGGATGAATGGTGATGAGAAAAGCATTCGAATGAAATAATGTAGTGGACAGTGGGACATAAGACAAAATGTAAGATATAGAACAACACGCATGTATCCACTACCTTTCCCATGAGAGTGTAGGATGGTCTTAATACCGAATGAAGGAAGTGAAAATCCTCCCACAAATGGACTAGAAGGTGGAATATTACCACTTTCGAATTGATGCGAAAGGTAAGGGGTTTATATGCCCCCTAGTCCAACACCATGGTTCGCACTAGAACCTGGAGTGGGTGAAGGGATACTATTAGTGATGTTTGGGATGTCGAACATAAAAGGAATAGAAATCGATGGAACATAAACATAATCAATTAACCATGATCCCAAAATTCCACTAGCGCACACAGAGCACACCCCTAAGTAAAACTAGGTCAGATGCAAACAAGTAGAGAGGGAGGATAAGCGAGCTCTCAAATGCAGCAGAAATGTCTTGCCTAGCTGAGGCCTGATACTCCCATACACTACAAGTGGATGTGTGAAACCAATTATAGTGGCCCTTAGCTTCAACGCATATAGCAACTGTCCTTTCTGACCCCTACCTAGTTAGGACAATTGTAAAATAACCTCTACAAGTACTCCCTATGATACCTAGGTAAGGAAACTAAGGTTACCCCAACATGACCAATTCTCATGTGAATAGTCGTAGGTGGGATGTACCATATGTGAAGGGTAACAAAGCCTAAAGCTCGAAAGCACCAACAGTACCTCAAAAGCCCCAAAATATGAATAAGATACTGGAAATACATATGATGATTGACAAAAAGTGGCAAGGGGATATCCCCACCACAAACAAGTGTGCTTCCTTGTGCTTAACTCCTTTTTAAGAGGATAATCATTAGAACACTAATTATACCAAGTATTTCAATTCTCATTTGGATAGACACCTAGTTGTTTTGTTTCATAGTCTTGGAAATATTTACTCACGACATTGTATTCCAAAACTCTACAATCCTAAGATTGTTGGTGCACCTCTACCAAATAAGAATGTGTAATCAATTTTAATTTAAGCATTAATTTTAATGTATGTGATTACTCAAGGGTAATGAGTGTGCAGCTAGTGATGTTATGACTCAGAAATGAAGTAAATATGCACACCTAAAAACAATGCTAAGTGCAAATTGTTTTAAATCATGAAAAAGGGGTATGCCACTACATGTAATGCACACAATTACATCTTTTTCAAATTCCAATGCAATCCTTCCTATATGAAATCCTAAACACTACTCTCATCCAATCAATCCAATGAAAGTACCTCCTTAAATCCATATGTAGGATGCAAGTAAGTATGCAACTATATAATTATTTTGTATTTTCAATATAAAAGAATGAAAATGCAATAAAAGTAATTAAAATTATCAGTCTCTGCAGCAAGCAGCAAAAAAAATCCAAGAAAGGCATTGAGAACAAAATACTAATGTACTAATATCAAAACAAAAAGGGATATAAATCAATAAGAAAAAAATTCAAAGAAATAAAATTAATAAAAAGGAGGTCTCTGGTCATGGAAGGAGCAGTCAACAGACAATATTGGTACCCAAGAAGACCAAACCACACTCACAACCCACCTAACAAATTCCCACATAAATAACTAAACCAAAAGGGAGGATGTATGCGATTGTTCAAAGAAAAGTATCGTATGTACGTGACTAGGTAGAGGACATCCTATGTATATACATGACTGTATATACTCTTACCCATGTATACAGAGAAGAAAGTGGTAAAAAGTAGGCCAAGGGTCAAACCACTCTAGGGGACTGTCAATGGATGGACATACTACCAAATGCGACACAAAAATGGGGAGAAATATATAGCAGATCGAGTGAAAATGAAACTAAAACCCCACCCAAAAAGGAAATATCCCTAGTGGACTCGCCAATTTTATTATGAAGAAGATATCCTATGGATTGGGGTGGACCACAACAGACACGATGAAACTAGAAATAAACCCATTTCCAAGCATGCTGGATCTATAAACAAAACTAACACTAAGGGACAAGAGGCATACCTTATTCCAGATGTTCAAATTAGATCCCCGTTGAGCTTTCAATCAAACTTGTACCTACAAATTTCCGTCAACAAAAACAAGATATACAAGCATGATATATGTAAAGCATTAGAATCTAATCCAGTATGTTACTTTACAATACATAAACAAAGTAATTACATCCATGGATAAAATATTCATAATTACACATGTAATGGACAAGAAATTGATATTTCTATTAATATGAATGGAGATACAAATGACAACCTTTGTTGACACCTCGTTGAAATTGAGAAACTGAGTCCCTCCACCTGGGCCTCCCCCACTTCAATCCTCCATACAAAGGTAAAGAAAATTTTGGGAAATAGCACTAATGGTTGCTTCAAGGACAAAGGGATGTAGACTCAAGTATATAAGAATGGAGCACAATTTCATTGTAGTATCTTTTCTCTATAAAGTTCTCCTCCTCTAATGCTTCATAGTAGCTCAATATATAGCCCCTCAATGGGAAGTGAGGGGTCGAAATGGAGCATTTCTTGGCATATGGAAGAACAAGGATCAAGGAATTCGTTACTTGATGGGGAAAAATCCAAATATTTTTTGCTTTTGAGTATATTTCCCGATGTATGCAGGTGACAGTGGTTCAATATGCGTATACATGGGTTGTAGACATGCAGTGACCCACGTATACATATAAAAATGTATTTTTAAAGGTTCCACTAGAGCATCAGGGTCATAGTGAGAAAAATGGGTAAAAAGAGTCTACATAGGGATAGGGATATACCATCAAATCATGATGTATCAGGTGTGGCAAATCCTGCTATAACACACACACACACATATGTATGTGTGTATAGATACACACATACACACACACACACACATATAGCCACATATATATACATATGCATATACATATACATATACATGTACATATATATATATACATATATCTATTCAAACCATAGTACTTTTAATAATTAAGACACCCGAACAAAAAATACTTTCATCTCCAAAGTTGAGTCCATCCTATACAACAAGACTGCATCCAAAAAGAGCTTAATATTACAAAAAACCCTCCTTCATAATTTTGAAATTTTGTTTAGTTTGTGTAATAGATTTTTGAAAATTGATTTTTTAACTTTATTTGACTAGTTTAGTAAAATGCACGCCCAACCCTTCTTGTTTAGTATTTTTGAGTGATATCAGATGGATATAGTATTTTTTTTATTGTTTTACACCTTTTTGTACCTTTATGTAATATCCCGATTTTGACCCCTATTGCATTAAAATTGTAAATGATGTCAATATCGTTATTAAATCATGGTGGAGCTCAAGGCCAAGGCCCCACCATGGATTTAGCATTTTATGTATCGACAAGTAAAATCAATGAATATGGTTTTAGTGCTATCCAAGAACAATAATTAAATCGAGACATCATGTAAAAATGTAATTTAATAAAAATAACCACAACTAGCTATGTCAATGGCAACAAAGAGATGGGGGCATGATTTCACAAGGAATAGGGAGGGAAATTATTCAAACCCTTTAGCCAATACTGTTGAGCCAAGTGTCAAAGAGAGAACCCATAAAGCTCTCAACTACCTTTTTTGTCTTTTGCACCCAATTATTTAATTCTTCCAGAATTGGTTGAGGTAGTTAATGCCTTGGGAATGGAAGAGTATGGTAGTCAATTTTTTATTGGGGAAAGCCATCAGTTTTGGGAAATCAAATTTTGACTTATGGCACAAGAAAAATCCAACAAATTGCTTCACATTCCATTATTCACCCATGCATTTCTCTTCCTCATGCAACTGGAGATAGTTGTGGCATTCTCATCCCATTTTTCTGCAATTTCCTCCATTTCTCCATGGCTGGGAATTCATTTTTGTGTTGATCAGTAGCTGGGAAGGAGGGATTCACGATTTGGGTTTGTATGGAGGTCATTTTTTCTCTTGTAACATCCATGAACATTTTTTGAAATCGTATTTTCTCTCCCAGGGTTTAGTTCCCCATCTACCATTTCATTTTGGTTCCCATGACATTTTTCCTTCATGCCCAACATTTGTATTTTTTTGTTATGTGAATTCATGTTTTGCTCTGAAATACTTAGGAGTGGAAGAGACCCAGAATTGGCTTGATAAACCTAGTGAAGAGAGGAGCCTCAAAGAAAGATCAATAGGGGTTGGCTATTATTCTATGCACACCTTGAAGAGAACTGGAAGAGAAGGTATGGCCTTAGGGACCGTGTAGCAGTGAAGGGATACTTCCTTGTGTTGGGTGTGTAGGTATTGTGGAGGAAAAGCTAGATAGATCTTGTGCAGGTGTCCGTAGCTCTATGGTTGAGCTCACTATTTTACCAATTATACCTTTCCACTACCTTAGCATCCCGATAAACCCAATTGTAGATTGGACTGGATGAAATTTGATGTGGATTTGGCTATGTGTGAGCCTGATGTTCCCTAGTTCCTTGTGGAAATCATGCCCAACTCGGGGATGGAAATGGTATTGAGAGATTGATGAGCACATTGGCTTATGGTTGGGTGGAACGTTGCAACAAAATAACTAGTTGTGGGACAACTCCTTTGCAAGATAAGTATTTTCTTTTGTTAATTCTGCAATGTATTTGCTTTATGAATTATTACAAACATTATGAATGTGTTGAATAAGATTTCCTTAAGCCGTATATTATTGCATTAAGCATCGGCATATGTATTTTTATTTTCAATGCATTTCTGTTTATGTTCATGGGGCTAGATCCCTGGTTAGATAGACAACAATAGTCAAGCCGTGTCCTCTCCTCGCCGAGTAGAGAGGGGAGGGGATGTGACACTTTATTTTTCCAATTTTGGAAAAAAAAGGATTGCTATGGAAAAATAGTACAAAGTTGCTTAACAAGGTTATCTCCTTGCTGAGGTTGGTATTCTTTAAATACCCCAACTATCATGTTCGTTATATATTCTACACATTTTTTATCATTTTCAAATATGTTACATAATTTATAAGTAACATGGTCATAACTTAAAAGAATGTCTAAATTCTTAATTTTGTTTGTAAAAAAAGAGTGAAAATCTGTAACAACGGGTTGAGAAAATTTCCCACCATAATATTTATAGAGGTATATTTAAAACCTAATTCCATATACCTTGAAGTATATATACTATGGGGAAAACCCTCCATAACTTTGAAATATTGTTTAATTTGTGTACTATAATTTTTTGAGTATGTAATTTTTTTTGTTTTTGAACTTTATTTGACTAGTTTAGTAAAATGCATGCATAGTCCTTTTTCTTTAGTATTTTTTAGTGATCTCAATTGGATATAGTTTTTTTTATTGTTTTACACCTTCCTGTACGTTTATCTTTTCAATTTTGGGAAAAATATCCCATGGTGCAAAAAACACTACAAGGTTATCTCCTTGTTGAGGCTAGTATTCTTTAAAGACTCCAACTATCATTTCCTTATATATTCTACACCTTTTTTTTAATCATTTTCAAACATGTTACATAGTTCATAAGTAACATGGTAATAACTAAAACAAACATCTAAAATACTAATTTTGTTTTGTAAAAATAGAGTGTAAATATGTAGCGATAGGGTTAGAAAATTTTCCACCATAATGTTTATAGAGGTAATTTTTAAAACCTAATTCCATATACCTAGAGATATATATACTGCAATACCCCTATGGTAGGCCGTAGACATTGGTTTATTTGTTTGATTGCTTTGTTGAGTGGCATTAGGTGCCAAGATCATGGACAACTGCTTAGATAGATTTTATTTTAATTGCAATAATTAATATTATTATATCTATTTAGTTATTAGTTATTATTTATATTATTATATTTAAAAATTAATTAATGGTACAACATGAAAACAACATTTCTATGGGGTTCTAGATTGTCTTATGAGAAGGGGTTGGTCTTAGGAATTGCATCTCCCCCTAAAATTACTCTTTCCCACCTAATTTCTTTAATTCTAGACTATGGGGGTCCAAAAAACCATAATTAGTGTCATGCATGTAGTTTCATGCAGAATCTATGCCCTTGGTGAGAATATTCCTCCTCTAGTCAGGAGTGGGACCCACCGCCACTTCACACACTAGCCATGCACCCTTCTTAACTCATTGAAGTCATGATAACACCTAATTTTAGTCACTGATAGTTAAAATTAAGTTAATTTATTTAACTTAAGTATTTGTCAGTTGAATTGAGTCTTTGTTTTAGTTACACCAATTAAACTAATGAAACTAGATGTCAATTATATAATTAAAGATCACATTTAATTAATTAAGTATTCTACTTAGGGATTAGAGCCAATTTCTAGTCCAGTCTAGCATTTTGTTTCATTTAGAGTCTAAATGTTTGCATGGTGGTGGTTTTGGATAAATTTGAATCCCTGGGAGGAATTCGAGTTAGTATCAAGTAGAAGACCCAGTTTAGTAGTAAGTGAGTCAGTTAAGGGGTTTGGAGGCTAATTTTGAGGAATTCGATCTATCCAGTCAGGGGAAGTGTCTCTTTCAATGTTAAAACTTAGTTTGAGTGAGTTCAAGTGTCTGAATGAAAACTTGAATGATTTAGTGAGTAGTGGTTAGCAAGCCCCAATGTTCAGGAATCCTTCTTGAGTAGATTATAGTTAGTCTGTTAGAGAAAAATATTGAATGCCAAGATATAATTGGCCGATACTTGCATCTTTTTTTACAGTGATTTTGTCAATTGATTTGGGTGATCAGTGTTTTTGTTTTCTAGATTCCCTGGTAGGGATCCAAAGGTGTTCCATGGTTATTTTTTCTTTAGCGAATACCATAGTAGGGGTTCAACATGTGTGATCAGGAGGAGAGTATTTATCCTTTTTTTTGAATTCTTCAGTGGGGGTTCAAATTGGTAATTTTACCAGGGTGGTCAAAAGAGTTGATTCAAGAGACCATCCAACAGGAGAGGGGCACAATCATGTGTGAAAATCTCTTCCTAGTTGTGTTAGGAACTGATGGATAACAGGAACATCCCAAACAGGTGTCTAGGGACAATGCTCTCAATATATGAATTCTCTAGTGGAGATTCGAATTGATAAAGTGACCTAGGAGGTCAATAGAGGCATTCTGAGAAAGGGGGACAATCCCAAGAAAAAGTAGAGCTTTCCTTTCTGGTAGAGGGGCACAATCCCAAGAACGACTAGAGCTTTCCTTTCTAGGAGAGGGGGACAATTCTAGAAAAGGAAGCATATGAGCCATAACATATTTTAGAATATACATTCTCATATGGGATTCTATAACCTCAACTCAAGGGGTTCTTTTGACAGGAAAACAAACGCCATATAAAGGTCACATGCTCAGAGGAAAGGTGTTGTGTTTCCTCCGGTTGCACGCTGCTAAGATAAGTTATTTAACCCTTAAGTTTATATTCTTGAATATTATGATATAGTAGGAAGGTTATATGTGCATAAATTAATATTAATTTAAAGGTAGATTTAACATGTAAAATCTCTTTTGTAGATTAGTAGTTTTTCAGGAAATTCATACTCCTTTGTACTAGTATTTGTATTGAGAATTTGTAATTGAAATTATAGTCATGAAATATGATATATAAGTGATTTAATGGATGATTATACCTTTTATGCATTATTTTTAATATAAATCTTAGATCTGATGTATGTGAAAAGAAATGAATAATATTAGTGATGTTATGAGTTCCTGATTTTAGTACAATTATCGGAATTTGCCTGAGGATGAGTGGTGTAAGAATTAATTATGTTTTTTATCAGCTATCTAATGATGATATGACTATCATGTGGATGAACATGATATCCCAATATCAGTTTATGCATGAGTTAAGTTAATATACATAGAGTTTCATTCTTGTTTGGAAATTATGTACAAATTTTCTATGTTGGAAGAGGTTGTTTTCAAATACTGAAAGATATAGATTTAGAAGTTCAATGTTTTTTAAAGTTGAATTTTTTAGGACTTATATTCTATGAATACATATTTTATTTATGATTATTTTAGCATATGATTCATGTCTGGGATTTGCTTATGTTAGAATTATGCAAAGTAGTTATTAACTAGCTATTTATTTTCCTAGTTAATATTAACATGGCTAATTTAATGGCTCGTGGGAGGGAAGAGCAAGTGGTAAAGTGGAAATGTTTTAAATGGTTGTAAATGGAAGGTATCATGTTAAAATCCTCCTCAAATTAACATGTGCACCATGTTTTGGGATATGTGGATGCACTTATGGGTATAGTGGTAGCGAGATAGGATCCCTGGACCTCGTGTCACGCGAGTACCAACCCTGTCCCCAATTGACTAGTTGAATAGGAAAAAGAAAATTATGAATCACAAACCAGATCTGATTATATGAACTTATCCAAAACTCTAAACAAAATATCATCCCTCTTTATCTCTATAGAGATCCCATACACCCTTCCTTACAAAGTGACCTAGGTTGGGTATATTACAAGTGGTATCAGATCCCTATGTTACAACACTAGGTTGTTTGGAACTTAGCATGAATCAAGAAGGTTATTTATTGTTTTAATAGATGAATTAATGATTTGAGATGTAATAGATACCTAATAAATGCTAATTAATGACTACATAGAAGTTCCACACTTGGAAAACCACCATGATAACAATAACCATAAGTCATATCCTAAACCAACTTTCAAGACTTTAAATAAGGAAAGAGGAAGATGAACAATGGAATTTTGAAAGGAGAGAGTTAGGCCAACCACTGATAAGGAGTTAGTTGAATTTGTCTCTAGAGGAGGGTATCTATGATTAAGAAACCTAAGAGTAAAATTAGATCCATGCACTTAGAGGACACTGCTAAGATCTTAAATATGGAGGTTCATACTTGTAGGAAAGACAATAAAAATATTATCTATTCCAAAGAAAGATCCTACAAAATCTAAAGAATTTACAAGGAAATTAGAGATCACCTCCATGTGGTAGCCCAAAATTAGGGTACTATGAGACAGGATGGGAATCGGGTATATCTTTATCATACTCAAGAAAACACCATCCTAGGGACTCTTCCAATAAATATAGGAAGAAGATTTATCATTCAAGTAGTTCCGACAACAACTCTATTGGATCATTAGTAAGAAATAAGAAGAGCAAGTTTGGTATAAATGAATTGGTAGGTGAATTAAGGAGAATTAAACCCTCAACATTCAGTGGTGAAACTAAGTAAGAATATAGTGCAAATTATTAGCTTCTAGGACTACAGAAATTATTTCAACTGCACCAATACTCATCAAACATGGAGGTTAATGTTGGAATATACCATTTGGAATGTAAGGCCTCTCTTTGGTAGGATTATCTTATTAAACTGAAGGACATCAAAGAGGGAAAAATATCATGGAGTAGGTTTAAGAATTATTTCCAAAAAGAATACCTTCTGAACACTATTGTGATAAAAAGATAAGAGATTTCTTTGAACTCAATCTCGGAAGTATGACTATGGAGGCTTGTGAGAGAAAGTTCTTGGAACTCATGAAGTATGAAAACTTTTTGAAATATGAAAAGGTAAAAATACAGACATTTCTAGGTGTCTTATTGGACCATTACAAAGACAAGATTCAATATGACAACGCACAGACCCTTAAGGAGGTGGTGTGGAAGGAAAAACACATTTATGATCAGATCAAGAATAAAACCCCATTTAAAAATAATTGGAATGGCATGAAGAAAGGAAATAAATACTAGAGGAGAAAGGGGTGAAATTTAAATGAACATCCAAATACTAAGCCATCTTTCAGAAACTCAAGGAGATGCTAACTAGTGCATTGATACTTAATATTGCGGATCTTGATAGATATTTTTTGGTATGCACAGATGCAACAAGATATCAATTGGGTGGAATTTTGACTAAGGACAAACATGTAATTAGTTATGAATTGAGGAAATTGAAAGAGAATGAGTAGAACTATTCCACCCATGATTTAGAACTCACATACATTGTACATTCCCCAAAGATGCGAAGGCATTATCTAATGGGTAAGATGTTTGAATTGAGAATAGATCATTACGGGTTAAATTATCTATTCAAGAAACATACCTTAAATGAGATACATAGGAGATGGATGGAGCTACCATCTGAATACCACTTTGACATCAATCATATTAAGGGAAAAGAGAGCAAGATGGAAGATGCCCTCAATAGGAAATTACACGTGATACAAGTAACATCCATCAGTATAGGGACTTCAAATATAAAGGACAGGATTAGGGGATCCTACAACACAGATGGACACTATTAGCAGGTCAAGAATAAATTACAACATTAGAGGTTTCAACAACAATTTACAAGTATAGGATTGCGGAGGATGAGATCCTCTTATAGAAAAGAAGAGTTTATGTGCTAGAATCTAGGGAATTAAGGAAAGTGTTTCTAAAATAAATGCACAATGTACCACATGCAGGACATCCCGGTTACTAAAATACCATTTCAGCAGTACATAAACAATATTTTGGCCAATAATGAAAAAGAATGTGGCAGAGTATATAACTCGATGCATGGAATTCCATAAGGTCAAAATAGAGCATCGACACCCTATGGGATTGTTACAACCACTACCAATCCATGAATGGAAACGAGAAGTAATATATATAGAATTCATCACAACATGAAGCAATCATGGTAATAGTAGATATATTTTTTAAGGTAGCTCATTTCATTCCAGTAAATACCACGCATTCGACAACTAATATTGCAGATATATTTATGAGAGAAGTTGCTTGACTGCATGGAATTCCAAATATTATAGTATCAGATAGAGACTTCAAATTCAACAACAATCTTTGGAAATATTATTTGAAGGATTTGGTAAAGAACATAAATTTAGTAAAACTTACCACCTGCAAACCGATGGACAGACAAAGAGAGTTAACTGGGTACTGGAATACATGTTAAGGATGCATGTGATCAGTCGACCATCATGGTGTGAAGATTACTTACACCTAGTAGAATTATCATATAATAATGAATACCAATCCTCACTTAAAATCAGACCCTTTGAGGCCCTATACGGAAGGAAGTGCGAAACCCCCATCAGTTGGAATAAACCTTCATATAGGATTGTTATTGGACCCTAATTATTGAAATATTTAGAAGAATAGATGAATCAGATCAAGAATAAATTCAAGGAAACTTAGGATTGGTAGAAAAGTTATGCAAACATGAATAGAAATGAAAGGAAATTTGCAGGGGGGAACCATGTGCTCTTAACATTCAAGCCCTAGAAAATTTCTTTGAATTTAGGAAATTGTTCTAATTTAGCTACTAAGTATTGTGGATCTTTTGAAATCCTAAATAGAGTGGGACCAGTTTCCTATGAACTAAAACTACCTGATAGCATCAAATTCCATAATGTTTTCCATGTGTCTTTATTAAAAAATATATACTCAATGAAAGCCATGTGATAGATTGGAACATTATGCAAGTGAATGTTATTGTAGACATGTTATAATTGTTTTATGTGATTATTTCTTTTCTTTTCTTTTTTGAAAAGGACATTTATTTTTCTAACTCAGTGATTATATTAGAAGATGATGAAAGAGTAAATAAATTTGATTTATAATTCTTATATCTAATGTATGTATATGCACCTTAGACTAATAATGAGATCTATTGATTGGTGGCGACTCGGGTGGAACCATAAGGGGACATTCTGGTACAATTAGTTTTCATTTTGCGAAGTAGTGTCATATTTCTCAGGAACCAAGAGGTTAGGAAGATCAAGGTCCAAGGGACCCACTATGGGCTTGATGACGCTACTAGCGATCTAGAGGAAGTTGTGAGGGAGTCCTATCCTCACCTATTTGTTTAAATTGAAAATAAGTACATTGAGGATGAATCTTTGTCTAAGGGGGAGGGGATGCAATACCCCTATGGTAGGACTCAGACATTGGTTTTTTTGTTTGATTGTGTTGTTGAGTGTCACTGGGTGTCCATACCATGGACACTTTCTTAGATATATTTTATTTTAATTGCAATAATTAATATTATAATTAATATTTAGTTATTACTTATTATTTATATGATCATATTTAAAAATTAATTAATGGCACAACATGACAACGACATTGATGGGGGGTTTTGGAATGTCTTGTGAGAAGGGTTGTTGTTAGGAGTTGCATATCCCTATAACACTACTCTTGCAACCTGATTTCTTTAATTCTGGACTACAAGGGTCCAAAAACCCATAATCAGTGCCATGCATGTAGTTTCATGCAGAATCTGCACCATTGGTGAGAATATTCCTCATCCAATTAGTAGTGGATCCCACTTACACTTCACACACTAGCCATGCGCCCTTCTTGACTCACTGAAGTCATGATAGTGACTAATTTTGGTCACTGGTAGTTAAAATTAATTTAATTTAGTTAACTTAAGTATGGGGCCCACTTAATAATTAGAGGCTATTTATAGTCTAGCCTAGACTTTTGTTTAATTTAGAGTCTAAATGTTTGCATTGTGGTGTTTTTGTATAAATTCGAATGACTGGGAAGAATTTGAGTTACTCTCAAGTAGAAGACCCAATTTAGCACTAAATGAGTCAGTTAAGGGGTTTGGAGGCTAATTATGAGGAATTCAAGTTAGACAATCAAGGAAAGTGTCTCTGTCCCTATTCAAATTAATTCTTAGTTATTTTAAGTTCCTAAATAAAAAATTGAATGAGTCGGTGAGTAATGGTTAGGAAGCCCCATTTTCCGAGAGTCATTCCTAAGTACACTAGATTCAAACACATGGAGGCAATTTGGAGTGGAGAAAAAGGAATTCAAATGGATCCAAGGAGGCATTCACTCATTGTTGTGTAGGTCTAGGATCACATGAGAGTAGGGCTCTGAAGAAAATAATGAATTCCAAGAGAGAATTGGTTGATACTTGCACAATTGTTTATGGTTATTATCTCAATTGATTCAGGCAATCAATTTTTTTGTTTTCTAGATGCCCTAGTAAGGATCCAGAGGTGGTCTATGGTTATTTGTTATATGTGAAGAGAATAACCTAGTAGGGGTTTAACTTATGGGACCAGGATGTTAGTATTTATCCTTATTTTTTAGTGTTTCAATGAGGGTTCGAATTGGTAATTTGGCCCAGGTGGTCGGAAGAGTTGATTCAAGAGATCATCCAATATGAGAGGTGGAAATTCTTGTGTGGAGATCTCTTCTTGGTTGCATTAGGACTTGAGGGAGAGGAGGGGAATCCCAAATGGGTGTTTAGGTACATTTATCTCAATATTTGAATGCTCCATTGGGGATTCAAATTGAGAAAGTGACCTAGGAGGTCAATAGAGGCATTTTGGGAGAGGGGGAGAATCCCATGAATGACTAGAGATTGCATTACTGAGAGATGGGGAAAATTCCAGGAAAGGAATTATATTATCCACAACATATTTTAGAATATACCCTCTCATAAAATATTCTAGAGTCTCATATCACGGCGGTATTTGGGAAGTAAAACACACACCAAATAAAAGTCACAAATTAGGAGGAAAGATATAGTGTTGCCGCTAGTTGAACACTGCTAAGATAAGTTATTTAACCCTTAAACTTATACACTTGAATATTATGATGTAGTAGGAAGGATATATGTGCATAAATGAATACTAATTTAAATGTATATTTAACATGTAATAGCGCTTTTGTGGATTAGCAGTTTTCCAGGAAATATGTACTCCTTTGTACTAGTATTTGTACTGTGAATTTGTAATTGAATCTAGTCATGAAATCTAATAAATAAGTGATTTAATGGTCGATTATATCTATTATGCATTAGTTTTAATCTCAGTCTTAAATATGATGTGTGTAAAATAAATGAATAATAGTAGTGATGTTATGAGTCCCTCCTTTTAGTACAATTACTGATATTTTCCTGAGGATGAATGGTATAAGAATTAATTATGGTTTTGATCATTTATTCAAGGATTTTATGGACTATCATGTGGATGAACATGAAATCCCAATATCAGGTTATGCATGAGTTAATTTAAGATACTTAGAGTTTCATTCTTGTTTGGAAACTATGTACAACTTTTCTATGTTGTAAGAGGTTATTTTCAAATACTGAAAGAGACAGATTTAGAAGTTCAATATTTATGAAATTTGAAATGTTTAGTACTTATATTTTGGAAAACGATATTTTATCTATTATTATTTCATCATATGATTCATCTCTGGTATTTTCTTATGTTAGAATTATGAAAACTAGTTATTAACTAGCTATTTAATTTAATAGTTAAGATTAGCATGACTAGTTTAACGGGAAAATGTAAATTATTAATCATAGACCAAAACTGATTATATGAACTTAACCACTTCTCTAAACAAATCCTAAAACCTCTTTATCTCTATAGAGATCCCCTATACCTTTCACTACCAAGTAACCTAGGTGGGATATGTTACATATACTATGGACAAAACCCTCCTTCATAATTTTTAAATTTTGTGTACAGTAAATTTTGAAAATTTGTAATTTTTTTGTTTTGAAGTTTATTTGACTAGTTTAGTAAAATGAATTCCCAGCCCTTATTGTTTAGTATTTTTGAGTGAAATAATTTGGACATATTGTTTTTTATTATTTTACGCATTCTTGTAAGTTTCTTTCAACTTTTGGAAAAAATGGCCTGCAGTGCAAAAATACTACAAGGATATATTGTAAATGTGAAATTCCTGTTTATTTCACTAAAATGTAAGCTGCTAAGATTGATGCTTATTGACGAGGATATATCCTTTATGAGGCTTCTTGAATATTTTATATGCTTCTTGGATGCACTAGAAATTCAAAACTGACAAAACAATGCGAAAACCTTGTTCCCATAACAACTGGTAGCACTTTTTCCTTTTTCTATATGTAGGGTGCTACCAGAAGTTATGAAACAATTATTTTTTGGTAGTGCTACCATCTAGTCATATAGCCTTGAAAATTTCATGCCACTTTCTATAAAAATTATCTCTATCAAAATTGGATTTCCTTGATAGAGGATATTCTTTTGATCACATTTAATAGTCATCATGGAAGTCTTGTTAGAGTTGTTTCACAACATCTGCTAGGATCTTGAGGGTCTCTGGTTATTGATTTATATGTTTCTTCCTTCCATGTTCTTGTACAAGTCCATATTTTATTTTTGACCCATAAAAAATATTTTTTGTATAGAAAAAGTATATTTGGTATTAATGTTGATTATTTTGTCGATTTTGCATAATATCCCTTCAATGGATCATTCAAACTAGTCATCTCAATAAAACATTCCTCGAACAAGAGGTCGACGTAATGAAGTGAAATTGTATAATATTCTAGTTTTTCCACCACATAGAATTTTCCTTTAATTCACTCCTATTGGCGGTAAAATAGCTAATATTTGTGCTTCACTTCAATAATGTCAAGCATTTACAGATCAAAACTCCATACCAAAAACTATTAATATGAATTTTCCTCAAACGACGAGCAATCACACAACAACTATTGAAACTCGATGTCATCTATGTAAGGCATGCATGAAAAACAAGAATGTTTCTCAAGAACCCAAGCACCCTTCGTCTCCAATTAAAATTAATGAGAATGGTAATGTACAAGATAAAGCTTTTTACCATAATATTAAGTCGGTTTCACATAATGTAGTCCTGAACGTCCAACAAATATTAGTCATTTATCCTATGACAAAAATAATATTTCTCAACAACCTAGACAACCTTTCTCTATAGTTATAGTTGAGGGGAACAGTAATGTACAAGATATATCTCTTTACTAGTATATTAACTTTGTTTCACATAATGTGCTCCTAAACATCCCTGCAATAGCATTCATTGGTGTTGTGACAATCAACAATGTTGCTCAACAACCCAGACAACCTTTCTCTCTAGTTATAGTTGAGGGGAATGGTAATGTACAAGATAGATCTCTTTTGTCATGTCCCCATATTTGTATACATAAAATTGTTGACCATTCCCAACACATTGGGGGGTGAAAGATGCATTAATTACCTCACCTAGGGAATTCTATCCAAATATTATTTATGAGGCATTAATTAATTAGCCCAGGATAATGTTGCTTAATAAAAATTATTGAGGCATGTATTTAATTTTTATTTATCATTAATATTTGTTGTGCAAATAACATGTGGATCTGAGCTTTCTATGCCAGGCACAATTAGCAAGCCAACTTGTCAAAGGAGGAGATTAAGAAAGTGGAAACTCTATGACAAAAGTAGCCAGAGAGAAAAGGGAAAGTGCCCAAAAGCTATGACAAAATATGTCATAAAAAAAGAAGGAAATTTTTGGAAAAGGAGGGCGTAGTTTCCTTTTGGAGACTCGAAAAAGTTGTCAGGACAAAAGTAGGAAAGTTTTGAAAAAGGAGGGTGTAGTCTCCTTTTGGAGACTCAATTTCAAAAGAAGGGGAAACAATAAAAGTTGTAAGGGATAAAAGTAGCAACTATTTGAATAAGGAGAGTGAATTGATAAGTCAGATGGATGACTTGGATAGGGAAACATCTCCACATGGCCCCTACATTCCAATTTTCTCAAGGAGGGCCGATGACTTGGCTAGGGTTAGGGATTTAGGTGTTGACTTTCTCTTACAAGTCACCTATTGCCTCTACTTGCTAAACAAGTCACCCAGAGTTCTACTAAATAAAAATTAAATCTCATTCACACAACTTGGTTGATGTGTTTATTGATATATTCTTATGTGATCATTCCTTTCTAAGTGATGTGCCTCCGACACTTGGGAGATGAACCCCAAACCTTCCCTTCGCCACTCCTTCATTCTTGTTCTCTTCTATTTGCAGGTATGGTGCACTTGAGTTTCAGAAATTGAAGTCATATCATACATATTTTTCATCCTCCATCACATTCACTTCGATCACTATGGAATCCCGTGCTTCACCTACGCTCTTAGCCCTTCTCTGGTAATATTTTGGGCCTCCTTCCCACCATTTTGGAGTCTCCTTATGTAACGGTCAGTATATCCAATTACATGTGATGTATAACAGCTGATAATTATTTAATTTATATTTATCATCTATAAATAACTCTGTCCCTGAAGTTTACCTTCTCAGTTTCACATAAAAAGCTTGATTTGTCATTGTAATGGGGGGAATTGATCAATCTAGTGCAATAAAGAATGGGAAAAGGTTGTGGGAATTATTTGAATGGTTTTATATGTTAATTAAAGTCATATTAGTCTATTTCATAGTTCATATACATTACATAAGTCAATCTAGTATTAATTCTCTGCTTTATTTTGCACCCTGGCTAGAATGCTAGTTTTAAATGACTAGTTTTACAATTTCTGCTATAAAATGAGTTATGTACTCTAAAATATAGTTATTTAAGTACCTATAGATCACTTTAATAACCAAATTCCAATACACAACTCCATATCATATTTTAATTTTGGTCGTACAGTCATTTTGGATCCTCCATTGCAGAGGGTCTCACTAGGCCAAAATTGCCGAAAATTGCCAATTCTTCCCTAAACCCTATAGAAAAATCTAGATATGTTAGAAAATATACCAAATAGTTTTTTATGCTGTATTAACTCCTTATAAAACCTCTTCACATTTACCCAAGCCCCTGGTCAGAAGAATGGAATGAATTTCCCTAGTTTCACGGTTGGGTGACCCAGAAGCGTGGGAGTAGGTTTCCGCATAGAGGACTCTGAAACTTGAATGGTTACAGATCTAAATGTTTTATTGGAAATGAATTAAATTCTCTGAAATTACTCTTTTTTTATTCCCACTTCCTACTCCCATGTCCGTAAAATTCCCCAGTAAAACACCTTGATTTGCCTAGTTTGAAGATGCAGTGAGTGGTTATAATTCAATATCAGAAATTTTAATTTAATTTGCAGATATAGTTAGTGTTCAGGTATGCATATCATACTTGGGAACATTACAGTGGTATCATAGCACTTTCCTCCACTCCTGTGGAAAGAAGGCTCTCTGTTGACTAACATTGCAGATTAGTAAGTAAAAGTTGCAACCATGAGGTTGCTACCAATGATAGAAGAAGACATTGAGCAGCATGAAGAAGAAGATTATGAATATACCACATGCAATACCTCATATAAATTATGTATGGATGATTTTTATGATTTATTTCCTCCATGTTATGATGAATCCATTTGGCATAAATCTACTAGTCTCAGTGGTCAAGTGTTCAATGGGAAGAATTCTAAGAAATATTCCCAATATTTCAAGGAATATTGTTCCTTGAAAGAAGAGATAAGGGAGGTATTATCTTTTCAAGATTTCTGTACTCTACAAATAAAAAATATATTCATAGATCCGTACTATGCAAAAAACATGATAAATATTTCACACCTGGTTGATGAAGTGTGCAAGGAAGTGGAGATTGGAAGGTTTCCTCCTGGAGCCAAAACAGGAGGAAAGAAGAAAGATTCATCAATGGCGTCTGCTTGTCCAAGCAATAAAAGAATGTTTGGTTTTTTTCTAAATATAGATTCCAGTGACCATCAATATGAAGAAGCTTCAAGTTCCTTAAATACGAAGAGAAATGAATTGGAGATAGAGATAGAGGAGATGAAGTGCAAATCACCACAAGGTGGTTGCATAAGAGAAGAAGTTGAAGAGGAATGCACTTCAAGTTTCTTGGTGGGTGATCTCCATATCACTACTCAAGGTTTTGGCTCATGTATGGGTGGTGAGACAAATTTTGTATCAGATCCAAAAGAGGTACAAAAATCAGATTTATAGTCACCTACTGAGCCACATAATGAAGAAGAAAACAAGGCCACACCACTCACATGTGAACCAGAAAATTTGGTGGAGGAGCAGGCCACCAAAGTATATATACATAAAGAGGATAAGGTGAATAACCTGAATGGTAAAATTTCTGATTTTTTCAGCATCCATGTACACCTACAACCATCTAATCTATGGGAGGATGGAAATACTTCACTTGCATCCGAGGACTGCAAGATGAAGGACAATTGTGAGGGAGATTAATCTGCTCCTAGTTTACCTGTTAGTGAAACCAAAATCAATGCATAGGAGGGTGATAATTCCAATGATGACAAGGGAAATTTTGGATAATATCCAAAAGAATAACAAAAATCAGATCTGAATTCATTATCTAAACTTCCGACTGAAATGGAAGACAAGACCCCACCAATTGGATATGAACTAGGAAAATTGAAGGAGAACAATATGATGCAAAGAGATGAGCATAGTTCATAATTTTGGACTCCTTTGCAGCATTATGAAGCTGAAATGACATGACATGATATGCTCTCTAATTTATGTCCATATCACATGTCATTCCAACCTTAAGAGATACCCTCCACTGCACATCATGGAAGTGATTTTGCAGAAAATTCAAAGGCTGACTTGTATGCCAAGAATGAGTTGTGTATTGTGGATCCATGCCACAAACAAAATGTTCATGTATTCCAGCTATTAGAAGAAGATACCTTGGTGGAGTATCTTCTTTGTGATCCACATAATTTGAGTGGATCACTAAAGGAGGAAAGAAAGAATCTTATGGAAGCCATGAAAAAATTTGTTGACATCAATGCCTTGGTGGCAAGATGTTGTTGGAAAGCTTCTAGTGGAGAGATGGAAGGAGAATCCTTTATGGGGGAGTGCATAGCACTGAAATAATGCATGTCTAAGATGAAGAAGATTGATATGATATTACTTTAAAACATATATCATCTCCTCATGATGGCTGATATGTACCATAGTGCACTCAAGAAGAACGAAGAAGAATCAGAGAGGCTCGCTAATAAGTTGGAGATCACTAGTGACTTATTGAAGAGCACACAAAGAACCCTTCAAGATTCAAATTTGTAGACCTGTAAACTTCAAAAGGATTTGAATGTGTCACCCCTTTCATTTTTCATGGAAGGGAATGTTTTGGGGTTAATGGAGGAACCTCATGTGGAGGAAAACCATGAGGAAGGATCAGATTTGCAAGTGTTTGTGAAGAGCCATGATGAAGAGTATTTTGGCCAAGCACATGTGGGTATATAGAATGCCATAGAGGAGTTATTATCTATGGGAAATATGGATGAGGAAATTCCAAGTGAATCATCAAGACACTATGATCATCTATTCATGGATTGGGTAAACAAAAATATCACAGAAATAAAGGATCAAATATGTACTAGAATTGCTTACACCAGTGAAGGGTTATCTGACACATATGCTTGGAAAGAGACACATTCAGATAACCCATTGTGGATGGTAGAATATGATCCATAGGAGGTGGATGATCAAATTCCATATGTATTAGAAAATAAAAGTCCTTGTTCATTGATTGGGTGGATAGAGACACCTTGGGAAGGAAGACGGTGGGAGGTAAAGAGTTTAGTTTCTGCAATAAATTATTTGTTATGAATGGCATTGTCCTGACAATTGGGCAGCCACAAATATTTGATTTGCATCCATTGGATACCTTCCATACACATGCACATGAGGAATTTTGGGATGCATATGATGAGCTCCAAGCATAGGGACATTTCTCATAGAAGGAGTCCTATTTTCACTGAAGATTCAGAAGAACTCCCTTGTTGGAATTTCCCATGATAATTTTGACACATCCACACCTTTGGTGGACATATTTTGCAGAGAGTTGTTTCACGATAATTTATTCCATAGACCTATGGTAGCCAACATTGTTATCGGATAAATCTACTCAAGCGGACTCAAGCCAGATCTCCCTAGTCCAAGTGGATCTAGAAAAAATAAAATACATAATAAAATATACTTTCATAGATAAAAATGTAAATGAAAGTTTATGAGATAGATCACTTACCTGAAATATGCAAATCCTCTTCTCTCTTTGTTGATCCAAGCTCCAGAGCCTTCAAATATTCAGCTGCAAAACCCTGTAAAGCAAGTGGAAACAAGCAAATAGTACATGTGTATCCAAACATGAATTTATCTAAGCTAATAGTCAAGAAAGAAATATCTAAACATTACTAACACAATAACATTTATGGAAATAGATTTTTATTAATGTAGTCAAGAAGATACATAGAATTACACAAAGAAGGAAGGCCACAACCTAGCCTTAACGCTGCAACCTTCCATCCAACAATCCAAGCCAAAGAATCCAAATCACAATAGTAATCCTCCCAAAGGATGATAGGGATCACCTATGAATTCCAACAACATAATAGTACCGTAGTCCTTCTTCCCTTCACAATGGAGAGAGGGTTTAATTTATATGGCTAAAGGGATAGAGTAGGTTGAGGATTAGGAGGAGGGGTCTAAGGGATATTACCCATAGGTTAGGAACCAAATGCCATGTCACCTAGATGATAGGGATATACCTCCACCTCATTCACCTTCGAGAAGGGCCTCAAAACTTCATTTTTTCCCTCAAAACACCATCGATGCACCTATCAGTAGCAGACAGAGCACTAACGCACCTTGCGTAAGGGAAAGAGTGCCATCGGTGGACCTAACATGAAGGGGAAAAGTGCCATCGATGCACCTAGCATGAAGGGTAAAAGCGTTGGCCTTCCTAAAGAGGGAAAAAATTCAGAAATAAACTCAATATCAATCAACTTTAGCAAAGGGAAATTTGGGGATTAGGCAAAGGATTGACACATGGATCAAGAGGACAAGATTTTGGTGTAACAAACACACATGAGGATGATAACTCGGTGAAGGGTTTCTTTTTTTATGCCAAGTAAGTAAAAAGAGGCTCCCACACTCATCCATGGGTATTTTTTTAGGGAACCACCCCCTTCTCATCCGCAACAAATGAAACCATCTCCTATCTTTGATTCCTCCATTCATGGTGGTGATTGCATGACCAGCGGTAGAGAGTTGAGCCATTGGGATTGTGCACATGGGAAAGCAATAAAATTCCCATATGCATCTGACAGTTGGAGGATTTTTTCATCTATGGCAGGAATGAGTAGGTACTTGTTGGAGTCATGCACCTTGGAGGGTGTACCTTTTTCTTACACTATGGAATTTTCAGCATACACATCCTACATCTTTTGTGAGCAACATGGGCATCTAGGGTTGTTAGAGGATGCCAAAAATTGCCTTGGGACATGGAAATCATACCCATGTCATTGCCGCAACATAATTGTGAGGGTTAATGCTGATGTGCATCAAGCACATAAGGAACTTTATGTTGGGAGGGGAAATCACATAGATTTCCAAATTTTCATTGAGAATTTCCAATTTTCAGTACAGTGGTACGATTACCATGTCATGAATATCATTTCTTGTGATGATAAATTTTTATGGTTGATACTAATGTTTGGATACTTACAGTTGAGGAAATGGGATCCAGGAATAAGTTTTTATGGTAAGTGGTTTTGGAAGGAATTCACACTGAAGGGAGTGCAATGCAAGAAATGGGACCCTGGAATTGCTTTTTTTTAGAAACTTTGCATGCTAGCTTGATGAAGCAAGTCAACTTTTTTTTTGCACATGAGTTCATGCTCCAGTTCTCCTACATGGTGGACAAATCTGCAGCACTCTGGAGTGCTTCTTCTTGAGGAAAATCATATTTGGGATGGGAGGACTATCATGTCCCCATATTTTTGTACATAAAAGTGTTGACCATGCCCAACACATTGGGAGGTAAAATATGCATTAATTACCTCACATAGGGAATTTTGTCCAAATATTATTTATGAGGCATTAATTAATTAGCCTAAAAGAATGTTGCTAAATAAACATTATTGAGGAGTGTATTTAATTTTTATTTATCATTAATATTCATTGTGCAAATAACATGTGGGAATTCATATTCCATGGCAGGCACAATTGTCAATCCAACTTGTCAAGGGAGGAGATTAAGAAAGTGGAAACTCTATGAAAAAAGTAGTCAGAGAGAAAAGGGAAAGTGCCCAAAAGCTATGACAAAAGTTTTCATAACAAAAGCAGGAAAGTTTTGGAAAAGGAGGGCACAGTTTCCTTATGGAGACTCAGAAAAGATGTCAAACCAAAAGCAGGAAAGTTTTGACAAAGGAGGGTGCAGTTTCCTTTTGGAGACTCAGTCTCAAAAGAAAGGAAAAACAAAAAAGTTATAGGGGATAAAAGTAGCAACTCTTTGACTAAGGAGGGATAATTTCTAAGTCATATGGATGACTTAGACAAGGAAACATCTCCACATGGCCCCTACATTCCAATTTTCTCAAGGAGGGCCCATGACTTGGCTAGGGTTAGGGATTTAGGTGTTTATTTTCTCTCACATGACACCTATTTCCTCTAATTTCTAGATAGGTCGCCCAGATTTCTATTAAAGAACAATTCAAGCTCATTCACACAGTTTGGTTGATGTTTTTATTGATATGTTCTTATGTGATGTGCCTCAGACACTTGGGAGATGAGCCCCAAACCTTCCCTTCCCCACTCCTTAATTCCTATTCTCTTCTATTTGTAGGTATGGAGTGATTAAGTTTCAGACATTGAAGTCCTATTAGAAACATTTTTCAGCCTCCATCACATTCAAGTCAAGCTCCAGTGAAGACCATGCTTCACCTATGCTCTCAGCCATTCTTTGGTCATATTTTGGGCCTCCTGCCCATCACTTTGGATTCTCCTTATGTAATGGTAATCCTATATAATTCTCTCTGATTTATAACAGATTATAACTCTGTCCTTCATATTTATCAGGTTGAAATAATTCTGTCCCTGAAGTTTACCTTCTTAGTTTCACATAAAAGTTTGATGTGTCATTGTAATAAGGGAAATTGATCAATCTAGTGCAATAAGGAATGATAAAAGGTTTTGGTAATTATTTGAATTGTTTTATATGTTAATTGGAGTGTTATTAGTCTCTCTTGTAGTTCATATATAGTACCGAAGTCAATCTGTTATGAATTCTCTGCTTTATTTTGCACTCTAGCTAGAATGCTAGTTTTAAATGACTACTTTTACCATTTCTGCTGTAAAATGACTTCTATCCACTCAAATACAATTATGAAAGATTTTTGGATAAATGATAGACCCACATTACCATATGTAACTCCATATAATATTTCATCTGGGGCCGTACAGTCATTTGGGATCCTCCATTGCGTAGGGTCTCACTAGGCCAAAATTGCTTGAAATTGTCAATTCTTCCCTAAACCCTCCATAAAACTCCAGATATGTTAGAAAATATCCCAAATAATACTTTCTACATTATGAAGTCCTGATAAAACCTCTCCACTTTTCCCCAAGCCCCTGGTCGAAAGAGTGGAAGGAATTTCCCTAGTTTTACGGTTGGGTGACCTAGAAGCGTGGGAGTAGGTTTCCGCATAGCGGATTCTGAAATTTGAATGGTCCCTGATATAATTTTTTTATGGGAAAGGAATTCAATTTTCTGAACTTACTATTGTTTTATTCCCACTTCCTACTCCCATGTCTGCAAATTTCCCCAGCAAAACACCTTGATTTGCCTAGTCTGAAGATGCACTGAGTGGTTATAATTCAATATCAGAAATTTTAATTTAATTTGAAGCTTTAGTTAGTGTTCAGGTCTGCATATCATACTTGGTAACATTAAATATTTTCCATAATATTAAATCTATTTCACATAATTTGTTCGTAAACGTCCATCAAATATTAGGTGTTGATGCTATGACAAACAACAATGTTGATTAACAACCCAACAATATTCCTTTCTCTCTAGTTATAGTTAAGGGGAATCGTAATGCACAAGATAGAGATATTTTCAAGAATATTAACATTGTTTCACATAATGTGGTCCCAAAGGTGCCTCCAATATAATATTTTGATGCATTGAAAAAAAAAATTGTTTCTCAAAAACTAAGGAATCCTTTCACTCTAGTTACAGTTGAGGGGAATGGTAATGTACATGATAGAGGTCTTTACCAGAATTTTAAATTTGTTTCAGATAATGTGGTCCCAAAATTTCATCAACTATTAGTCATTGATTTTGTCACAAACAATAATGTTTCTCAACAACCCAGGTATCATTTCTCTCTAGTTACAATTGAGGGGAATGCTAAAGTACAAGATAAAGCTATTTACCAGAATATTAACTATGTTTCACATAATGTGGTCCCAAAATTTCCTCAAATATTAGTTTATTATGATGTGAAAAACATAATGTTTCTCAACAACCCGGGAAACATTTCTCTCCATTTACAATTGACAGGAATGGTAATGTACAAGATAGAGATCTTTACAAGAATATAAATTTTGTTTCACATAATGTGGTTCCAAACATCCCTCAAATATCATTTGTTGATGGTGCTTCCATTACAAATGATTAGGTTTGATGTATACAAGGTTGTTTTTCTCAACAACCTAGGTTTTCTTTGTCTCCAATTACGGATAAATGGAATGAAAGTGTAGTCCTGCCTAGTGGACAAAAATTTCAACATGCATCCCTTGAGCCATTGGATACAACTACAAGTCATGACACAATTGAAAGAACTACCTTTCATGAACAAATGGATAGAAATGCACCTATAGAAAATCAAAATTGTGTAAATGTACAAGCTTTGGTAGAAATGCTTGAAGGGTGTTCAACATATCAAACTACACATGCTACTAGAAGGTCAATAAGAAACTTCTTGAGGACATCCTTATTGAGTCTTAATAAGTGGTATGGATGGTTTAACCACATAATAAATGAGGGCAAGAAAAAAATGAGGAAATTGGTAGGTTTTTCTTGTTTGAATTATTGAACCATTAATCTATAGGAAATGAGAGAAATTGAAAGATAGAATTGTGCAGTGGAATAGTAAGAACAATGTCCACTAAACAAGACAAATTTGAGACAAATATAATAAGAATTGATTAGTAAACTACAACATTAATATTCATTAATTCAGCAGTAATACAATGATGTTACAATAAGGATAATTCAAATCATGTGGATAATATTCGAAACTAACAATTCAATAGCTAACTAGGAGTGTCTAAATAACTGCATGGGAGCCACTAGTCTAACTCCTAATGTCTAAATTAGTCCAGCAATCAGTTAAATTGGTTAAACCAGTTAAATTGATGAGGTGGGTGGAAAAAGGTGCCACTTCCCCATGCAACCATGCAAAATTGGTGCTAAACTAACTGCGAGTGATCTAACCTAATGTAAATGGAGACTAACACAACATAACTGCTTAGAAACCATGACCAACTAATGGAGGTTGTTGGTGGCACTCAGAGTGGCTCCTAAAATGTAGGGATTGGTCTCAGAGGCACCTAAACTCATGCATGAACATGCAGTAAGTGGAATTTAACCTCTATATGTGTTCCCCACACTCTAGTAAAGTAATAAAGTCCCCCTAAGCTAGGAAAAATGATCAAATAGACTATATATGGACAAGGGAGGATTACAGAATCCTAACACCCCCCCACCCTTAATCCTAACTTGGACAACTTTGGGCCCTGGAAACTAGGCCAAAATTCACCCATACAATCAAAAAGAATTAAAATATGCTTGATAAACTAAGGAAAATGGGGAAAACCTCTTGGCAAACCCCCTCCCCCTACCCCCCTCAAAATAAGTAGGAAAAACAAGCTATTCTTAGGAGAAAAATCTTCCTCTTTGGGAAATAACTTGCAAAACCTTTGCTGCAATTTGCAGCACTATGCAGCAGCATGGTTATTTTGTTCAGTAGAATCCTGAAGATGTGCATGTGAATCTCTCAATGTTCTTTTGATATGATGGATGTTGTATGTGTTTCTTCTTTCTTGAGGAGGAATGGAATGATCAATTTTGTTCTTCTGTGGGAAAAATGGTTGATCATTCATAATCATCAAGTGTCACTTTCCTAGAAACTTGTTGCACCAGTACTTTGTAGAGAGAAGATTCATGTGATAGAGTGTGGTGGCACCCCAACAACTCTCCTTGATTTTGCACGAAATAAAGGGACCCAAATAGAATTTTGCAAATACTTGCTCTTGGTTTGCTTTAATTCCATGGCTTTCTTCTTTGAGATTGATTCTTCTTTTCATTAGGATTGGGTGAATTGACTCATCTTAGTTTCTTGAATCCCTTTGGTCTTTTAAATGCTTAAAA
>LPNX010688179.1:117213-149154 GCA_001517045.1 Pseudotsuga menziesii
ATAATCATCAAGTGTCACTTTCCTAGAAACTTGTTGCACCAGTACTATGTAGAGAGAAGATTCATGTGATAGAGTGTGGTGGCACCCCAACAACTCTCCTTGATTTTGCACGAAATAAAGGGACCCAAATAGAATTTTGCAAATACTTGCTCTTGGTTTTCTTTAATTCCATGGCTTTCTTCTTTGAGATTGATTCTTCTTTTCATTAGGATTGGGTGAATTGACTCATCTTAGTTTCTTGAATCCCTTTGGTCTTTTAAATGCTTAAAAGTTTATTTCCTACCTTTAATGAGTTCTTTTGAAATAACAACATGCTTTGGTTGGTGAAAATCTTAACAACACATCACATGATTCTAGGTCTTGTTGATAAAATAACTTTTAAAGTCAAATTTTACATGATTTAGCAAAGGATCTATCTCTAACATATATCATGTTAAATTATTAAAAATCTTAAATGATTTAAATTATATATATATATATATAGAAAGAATAATTATTTTATATATGTTTTATATAAATTTCTACTAAATTATTTAAGTTTCTCACAATTAACACTTTTTAACATGATATATATTTACAACTCTAATAAGTTGTCTTTATTTCTCATAATAAAGATTTCGGTGATGAAATTATGAAGTCATGTCACGTTAACTTTTGAAGAGCCTTATAAAGTTTTATTATTGTTTTATTATATTTTATTGAAGGCTTTTTACAATGATATGGTTTCAATATTTATGATTTTAAAATGATTTAATTTGGATTTCTTTTGACTTATATCATGACGAATTTCTTGGAGATAATTTTGTTAGGTGGACTTAAAATTAAATGAGCATGCTAAACGATGAGAGAATATTGGCATACATGCTAGTTCACTTGTTAATTGTGCTTCCTTCTTTACAGCATAGTCCTAGACCAGATTCCGCAACTTCCCCCAATGAGGTTCTTCTATTGTCGTTTCATAGGTCAAACCAAAACTATATATTTGATTGAGTGCTAATAACTCTTATTCACAGCGATTTAGTATTTAATATAGCTCTTTGTGCATGTAATGAAGTTAGCCTAAAATCACTAGTCCACTAAAACATGGGATCATGCCCAAGATTGCATCCTTCATAGAGATTGCTAGTTAAGATATATCAGAGTCATGTCATTTGATATTACTGTTGTTATCAGATCAAGAAAATTAAGCCACGAATCTAGGAGAAAGAATGCTACGTTTTTTAATAATGGGTATAAGAGCAATCAAATTTATTGCCATGTGGATTTTTTCTGTTCTAGAATTTAGAATAACTAATTTATATTTTAAGCACATATTACCAAATAATAATGCGTCATAAAAAACTCTATAAGGATTGGTAAGGTAAATAGTGCAAGGTTAATTTGAGCTTGTTTTAGCATCATCGAAGTTCCATCAATTGCTGCTGACATGGTTAACATCATATGTGAGTTAATGATTCACCGAGAGGAAAATCATGAAGGAATGCTCACCAACAAACCAAATACAGTTATGAGAGAATGAAAGCATTGAGTAAAGGAAGAAATATGTGGAATGTTAATATTATGCCACAAAAAGTTCATCTTTCTCAACTAGCCATCAGATGAAGAGATCGATATATTATGCTGCCATCTAGGAAGAACGAAAACAACTCAATTTTAATGTAAATTGTTGCATGGAACTAGGCTAAGGGGCCTTCGCTCATTTTTACCAGCTCATTTTTACCAGTTCATCGCTTTTATATAACTCGAGGGAGTAACATGGATATTGTTGGATCTTTTATTACATTGATTTCTTTGATGTTCATGTATATATCTCTCGATATGATTGCATTATTTACTAATGTTGGATGTCAAATTGAAACAGGTTCTCAAAGAAGACAGAATGAAAAGTAAGGTTCTTAAACTTGAGGAATCCTGGCATAATCTCCAGGAGACTAGTTTCTAGCTAGGTGAATAAGATCTAAATCTGAATCAAAAATATCAGATCGAGTAAACAACGAGCAGAGGATAAGGCGATAAGGATTTACAATACGTGAAATGATAATGAATTTAGTGAACAGAAACGAGGATGTTGGCAGACGTTTCGTTTTTCTCAGCTTAAACAGAAATCACAATGACTCAACCTGCTAGTTGTTCAAGGAATTTATTATCACTGCATCTTTTCAGGAGATTTTTTATACCTTATCAACTATATAATAGATAGACATAGGACATAAAGGGATGGGAGGTCTTGGTAGAATAAAAGAAACTTTGATTTCTATATTATGTTTTCTATTTTTGTAATCATTTTTGTTTACAGAAGGAGAGTGAGACGCTACTACTAGGAGGGGGACGCTTCAGGAATTCTGTAAATTATTTTCAGAACTTTGTTTTGTTTCTCCTTTGTAGCTTGATACCTGCATGGAATGATATTTAGGGAGTTAATTGTAATATTGGTTACTGTTTTACAATAGAAGCACTATTATGATCTTGGTTAATGGGTATTCATGGATTTTCATTCTGAATTTATTAAACTCCTTTTTGATAATATCCATACTTACTTGTTATCTTTGTGCATGTGTACTTTGTTATGATGGCCATGATTAATCCTCATGTCTAGAGCAAATGTTATTTTCAGAATTCGTTTAAATAATTACATGATGGTTTTATGATCAATTTTATTGTTGTTTAATTAACTGTGTAATTAAATATTAATGTTATTTAAATTGAATGATAAACTTTGTATTGTCATTCTATTTAAATATATTCATTTTGAATTCGGGTTTGACGATAACAATGGTATATTAAACTTGCTCCTTGCAGGATAGCATAGGATAGGAATAGTTTAGTTAAAAAGTTAAAATATATTTATTTTTTCAATAACTGTAACTTAGGTTTTAGGGGATTTTAAATCTCTTTGTAGTTTAGTATCCTTTAAAATATTTGTTTTGGTTATCCTCATAAATTAAGTTAGATTGCATCTTAGGTTTTCATTGCATTTTAGGAATTCAGGGAACTAAATTGTGAGACTCTCTTTTGAGAGAAAACTCATAAGGAAATGGGGCCTTTGTTCCCGCGAGATTTAGTCATCCCAAACACACCGAGGTCTGTTTTAAGCGCTTTGTGTGGACTATTTCTCCTTGTTGGTCTTAGGACATAAAATCTAGCCAACAGAGTGCACCATGCTCATTCTGATACCGGGACCTTGTTCTCCTTTCGTCTTCTGTATTCCCAACACCATTCCCAACTGCTTCAATGATATTTTGGGTCGATTTAGTCTTAGGCCACTGATTTGGGATTAGACCTGGCCCCTAGATCTAGATTATCATGAGGTTCATCCTCAACATCAAGATCATTCTAATATTGTTCCTCTTCATCCGAATTTGAAACATGTGACAAAATATCATCATCAAAAGGAAGTGGAAGAGTATTTATACCTTCTTGTGCTTCGGATGGTGGTAGATCAAACAACTAGTATTCTTCAAAATGAACACTTCTCTTTATGAAGCATTTTACAGTTGAAAGTTCGATCAACTTATATGATTCTTCATCCTCAGCATATCCCATTAGTATGTATTCGCTACTCTAGGCCTGGAAGGCCTTCCTCTTATACATAGGTATTCTGGCCCGAGCCTTGGAACCAAAAATTATCAAGTGAGAGACATTAGGATTATGCCCATGCAGTGCTTCGAATGGAGTGGCCCCAACCACTGATTTGTGAGGCACTATATTGTGTATGTATGAATTACAGTTTACAGCTTCATCCCAAATAGGACGAGGAAGATTCTTGGCTTGGAGAAGACATGTTGCCATTTCCTTCAGTGATCTATTTTTCCTCTCAGCCACACCATTTTGCTGTGGTGTGTATGGAATTGAGTGTTCCATTAAAATACCCTCTAATCCACATTAATGCTGAAAATATATTTTAATGTATTCACCTCCATTATTTGATCTAATGGACTTAATCTTTTTCTGGAAACTATTCTCAATAAAAGCTTAAAAAAATTTAAAATTCCAAATACTACTTATTTCTGTTTAATGAAATATGCCTAGCAAAACCTTGAAAAATCATCAATAAAAGTAAGGAAATACCTGGAACCATTGTTTGATGTTGTAGGAATAGGTCTCGAAACATCACTGTGTATCAGATCAAGTATAGAGGCAACTCTATTTTCCTTCCCAACTTCATACTGTTGGAGACATTTACCACCATACACACTCATTTTGGTCAATTTGGCCTAGTTAAACCACTATCCTAAGTTTTATTGACTTAATTGACATCAGAATGAGCACACCCATTCCTACCTTCAGTCAAGGAGGCTAACTAAGCCTTCTCCTTCATTCGAGGAGGCTAATTGGAGCACTCTAGGGGTGATCTGAGTGTCATAAATGCACTTTATTGCTAACTGATGGTTACAATCAGTTAAATAGAGTAGTGAAGGTGACTCCCTTCATTAAATTGATTATTTAATGATTATTTAATGAACTAGAGTCAACAGGGGCACCTCCAACCACTTCTAATTGTCAGTTACACTTTAGTTAACCTCATCGGCGTTCATTGGAGTCATTGATGCGCTACCACTTGTTGGTTGGCTTGTAGTGACATGTTTCTGAGCTACTTTAAGTTATACTCAGTCATTTATTGCACTCTAACTTTAGTTAGGACTTAGTTGATTCGATTAGGGTTTTGATCAGTGGTTAACTGGAGTATTCACTGTGGCTTACATTCAGTTAAGCTAGAATCACTCATTCAATTCAAATGACCTCCTTGGGAATTCGAATTGTCTTGGCATTCATGCATCTGGCATGATAATTGTATTGTATTATCATTCTTTCATTTGATTATACAGAGCTGCTACTTCCATTGCAGCACCATTTTGCTAATTTTATGCATATTTGTCTAAATTCTTTGTGAGACTGTGTTTTAAATTCCTAGACCACTGTGACAAATTAATATGGTATCAAACATCCCAGGAGATATGAGTGCATAAGATGATGAAGGATTCATCCAATCAATTCAAAAATTTGTTCTTCTCAACAGGGTGATGGGGCTCTGTCTCTCTTCCCATTGTCATCCTAAAATCGCCAAGACTGCACAAGGAGACCTGCATATATTCCCTCCAATCAACATAGTTCAAGGGTGTAAGGATTCAAGGTACAAGAGTTGAAGAATCCATCAATCTGTTTGTTGATTATTCAATTCCTCAATAATATACATAGGTACCTGCAAGTAACACTACAAAAACAAAAATCAATTTGAAATCTTATCAGTTTCAAGCCTTTCACCTCGACATGTACACTTTCTCATGGTATGTCACACTTGCAGAGACTTCTTCGGACGAATCCATAGTTAGCAAGGCAAAAATTGCAGGATTTATGTGGAAACCCAGTTGCTTTTGGTGTACAATGGAGATTGGATAGAATTGCTGCTAGAATGAACAAGGTTCTAATACCATGTTTGAATTATTGAACCATTAATCTACAGGAAATGAGAGAAATTGAAATCTATAATTGTGTAGTGAAATATTAAGAACAATGTACACTGAACAAGACAAATTTGAGACAAATATGATAAGAATTGATTAGTAAATTACAACATTAATCTTCATTAATTCAACACTAATACAATGGTGCTACAATAAGTATATTTTGAATCACATGGATACGATTCGAATCTACCAACTGAATAGCTAACTAGGAGCGTCTAAATCACTGCATGGGAGCCACTAGTCTAATTCCTGATGTCAAAATCAGTCCGACAATCAGTTAAACTAGTTAAACCAGTTAAACTAATGAGGGAGGTGGAAAAAGGCACCACTTCTCTATGCATCCATACAAAACAACAACTATAATAATTGAGAGTGATCTAACTGAATTTAACTGGAGACTAACTCAACATAACTGCTTACCAACCATGACCAACTGATGGAGGATACTAGTGGTGCTCAGAGTGGCTCCCAAAATGTAGGGATTGGTCTCAAAGGCCCCTAAATTCATGCATGGACATGCAGTAAGTGGAAGTTAACCTCTATATGTGTTTCTAACACTCTAGTACAGTAATAAAGTCCCCCTAAGCTAGGTAAAATGATCAAATAAACTATATATGGACAAGGGAGGATTCTTTAATCCTAACGGTTCTCTAGGAATTCACTTCAATATGTAGATGGAAATGACATTATTTATGGAATCTGGTATTTCATGAAAAAAAATATAGTTAAGGTCTAAAATTGAGGATGTTCTTGAACACCTAAATTGAGTGCTTCATAAACTTCAATCAATTGTTATGCAAGAGATATGTTGAATGATTTTATTCCTAGGAATATGTGTTCTATATTTATTGAATCAAGCATGACCCATAAGGCTTTTAAATGTTTGAAGTGGATTGACTATCATGGTGTATTGTACGGTGTTAGCCCAAATTTAGTTTCCAAGGAGATGAAAAAGTGGAGCAAAGAAGATGAGGATCTTGATATGGGTTGGTAGAGAATTGATGGTCTTATTTATGGAGTTAGAGTGAAGCAAGTAAAGTCACACGCTTCCTTTATGGTTGAGTCATATTAAACGAGGACTTGAAGTAGAGTCATTGAAGTTTCTTTCAAACTTGGTAGATATTCTCACGTACATTATGATCAAGGTGGGAAGGTATGTGAGATATTTTTTGAGTTACTAGAAGATAATGGCTTTAATTATTATGTAATCCTTGGAAAATGGGATGGAAAGGAAGAATGTAAATAGGTTTTAGCACATGCTATCGATACTATAAATGAGGAGAACTTAATAAAACAAATAAACACGAGTTCACAAGATGGGATCCTAATGCCAAATGGAAGGGTAGTGAAAGTGGATTTGTTTGAGTGCCATGATCTAGTGTCCATATGTAGTTTGGTGTGCAATAATAAAGTTTCTCCAATAGCGAACAATTTTTCCTTAGTGCATGTGCCATAAAAAAATCTATACACATGGTTACACATGAAATCAAAATCCAAGATGGGGATATTATTCATAGTATTTCTAAGTTTTATGCAATCTCACCAAACTTTCTCATAGTAAGCTATACATATTTATTAAAAGCTTAGATTTTTGTTGATATCTTTCCATGACTTTTGTAATATTACTTTGTTTTAGAACTTTAGGAATTGAATCCTACTTTGGAACAAAGCATTGAAGGATGGGAAGAAAATATGGATGATCATATTACAAACATTCAATCAGCCTTATGTGTTAGAGAAATGAATATTATGAAAAAGTGTCCTATAAATAGAATAAATGCAGAAAAGGTACATGCTTTCATAGTTGATTATTTACCATAAATAGAAATGCTTATTACTTAACTAATTTGTACCTAGTGGAACATGTGCTACCAATTACAGTTGACTCTTATCTCAATGTCCAAGCTTGTATATTGTTCTCGCCATACTGGAATTAGAACTGTTTTGAAGATGTTTCATAAAATTCAAAAAATTGCACAAGATTACAACAAGGTTCATCCAACTAGAAAGATTAAGAAAATGTTTTTTTTTCAAATTGGGGAGGCGATGGAGAAACTTGGGGTTCCATGTAATCCATGGGAATCATACCATCATAAAAGACAAGAGTACAATGATCTTAACTATGGGAAATTATATGGATCCACATCAGACAATAACATCATTCGACATTTTCAAGGTTTAATAGTTATAGTAGAATGTCTAATATTTTCAATGTGGGTTTTGACTAACAATAAGTGATGATTTTATGATTGCATAATAGTAACGTTGGCTATCATTTTTATGTAATTTTAATAGAAAATAAGTAATGTATCATGTACAATGAAATGTTGTGCTTGTTGGTTATTGAAGTCCTACTAGATGAAGAAAAGTATAAAAAGTTGGCGAGGATGTGGAAGTGTTATAAATAATTCCACATGTTGTAATTGTAAGCGTGTGCAAGGGATGAAAGATATGAATATGAGGAAATGTACGCCAATTTATAATAAGTTCATAGTATTATATATTTCAAAATGGTGGTATTATTCATTCATGATAAAAAAATCGACCCATTATCATTGTAGGATTGGATTCCTTGATAGTGAGTGTATTTGGTTGTGTTCTTGTTGTTAGGAGATGATATGGTTCCTTATATGCATATTCAAGGGGTGCATTCTCTTCAGATGACTAGGGTTGTTCATCGTTGTACTTTAGGATGTTTAAGGAATCAAGTAATGGAATGTAAGCATAGGGAAATGAAAGTTTTGAATAGCAACCAAGGAGGAGGAAGAGGATTTCCTAAGGAGTATAGAAACATGTTTGAACATGAAAAAATGTGTCTTGTAAATGAGATATGAACACAATTTTTCAAACTTGTTATGAGGTCAGAAGGTACTTTCCAAAATTTAAAGAAAGAAGATACTTGGATTCGAATATTAGAATTCAACTTCATGTTGAATATGAAAAGAGAAGAATTCCATGAAATAATGGAACTGTAGAAAAGTTGGAATCTTGCTTCCCTAATGTCACTTTTCATCAATTAAAAAAACTATTTCAGTCATGGGTAAAACAATATACTAAATCATTGATTATACCACCAACAGTAAGTATTCCCTAATTTTAAATGGTATCTAATTTTTCTTTCATTTTATAATGTGAGGACTCATTATTAAAATTGGAGTCACAACAATCTATGAACCAAGACAGAAACTTACAAGAGATTTCACAAATTAATTTAACTCATAAATGACACAAAACAGTTCAATAAGTAGTTGCAGTTGTATAATTGCTATCATTAATCAAAAGTAGTGATACAATGTCATACAATGGCATGAATAGCTAGAAATTTCAAATCCCAGAGAGGTCATTTGAATTCAATACATGAGAGTGGCTTAGCTGTCAATTAGACACCACTCGACACATCATTTAACCACGTAACACAACCTTAATTGACTCTAACTGAATCAGAGGCAGTTTGGACTGACTCTAACTGAATAGAACTCAACTACATGCCAATCAGTAGGTGAAGGCGCATATCTGACTTCAGTTAGGTGAGATCAACTAAACTGAACTGAACTGAGTCACCAAAAGTAGTTGGAGGTGCCTTTAAATACTCCAGTTAACTGCAATTTACCAAAAATAGACAAAATAATGAGGGTGGTGCCTTTACAGTTTCAGTTTAACTGAAAGTAGGTAAACCAACCTTCAATTAACTAATTCGGGGCACTTATGTCATGCAAATCAACCCATATTTTCTCCTTAATTGAAGGAGGCTTAGTTAGTCTCCTCTATTGAAGGAGACGACTCAGTTAGGATCCTTGATTGAAGGAGGATAATCCTGTTGATGATGCAATCACATATTTGAGTCAGTAAATTAGGATAAGTGGTAAATTAGGACAAATACATGAAATAATGATGTGTGGATTGGATAATGACTCCAACAACCCCCATTAAGCTATACTCATGTGAAGGAGTAAAAAAATAATAGGGCCCCGACAACAAAGGCCATAGGTCACCCTTTACAAAAAACAACTCTAAAATGCTAAAAAAAAATCTAAGTGATGAAAAGAGGAAAAAAACCCGTGGGAAAGAAACCCCGCTCAAACTAAACACTAAATAATTCATCTGAATTCACCATGATGAACTCACCCCAACAGTGAACAGAGGTAAGTGAAGTTTTTCTCAGTAAAGTTATTGGTGAAAATCTCTATAGTTTGCTCATATGTGGGGCAATTGAAAAATAATTGTCATGTCATGCACATGTTCTTTGATGTAGTGCGTGTGGATCTCGATGTGTTTGATTCTCTTTCTCTGAATTGAATCTGTCGAGATCTTGAGAGAAATTTGGTTGTCACAAAAAATGACAGTAGATGAAGTACTACAAATATCAAACACAGACAAAATAGCTTGCATCCAAATTGCGTGGATGCATGCATTGACCGCTCACGTGTACTCTGCCTCTGCTGAAGAAAGGGAAATGGCAGCTTGCTTTTTGCTTGACCAGAAAATAGGCCCACCACCAAACATGAAAACATAGCCGTGTTGTAGGTACAACAGATCCCATGTTATCTAAACATGGGAGCCCCCAATTACACATACAAAGGTGATTGTTTTAATCCTTTAAATCATTTTTAGGCCCCTGTAACATTTATCATGGTTTCTTTAGTTTAAATTAGCCAAAAATTTTGGAATTTATGCATGATTTATGTGCTTTTGGCGAGTTGTGAAAGACTATATTTTGCAAAAAATTATTCCATCCCGCAACCCACCATTTGTGGATTGCAGGATTCTAAAGTTTAACATTTTCGAATTTTTCATCCCACAACCCGCAACCCACATTTTGTGGAATGTGGGATGCGGAAAGGTTTTTGTGTGTGCAACTTGGTCATCCCACAACCCCCAACCCGTAATTTGTGGAATGCGGATTGCGGGGAGTAATTTGTTTTGAATATTTGGTTGCATGTTTTTGCAACCCGCAATTTGCGGGATGTGGATTGTGGAAAGGATATAATAAATTTCCAAGGGTTTGGTAATCCCGCATCTTGCACCCTGCAATTGCAGAATGAGAGTTGAGGGATGGTAAATAAAACTCAAAACCCAAATGGTGATCCTGTAGCCTACAGGATTTAATCCTAACCATCTATCCATTCTAATCCTACGGTCTTAATTTGACCCATGGAAAATCTATATATAGAAATTCCTTGTACATTTTCTTTACTGTTTTACTATTTCGAGTTACTTTTTCGCGTGGGTTTTCAGTGTGATTTTTATTGGGAGTTATTTTCGTTGTTGCAGTCAATTTCAGATTGGTTGTCTTATCCACTCCTTTATTTAGATTTGCTAACTGTAGCATTGTTTGAATTAGTTTTAATTCATGGTTTATGGATTTAAATAGAGTTTTTCAGTTTTCGTAATGGCTCGAGCTACTCGTTGTAAGAACCTTCAAAAAGACATGTTGACCAAGGACCCAAACTTCAGTATTTTCTTTGAAACCAGTGGCAAGATCTCTGAAACTTATCAGATTGACTGGTCTCAAGTATACTCCATTTTTTATAATGATGACCTCTCCGACATCTCTAACGACTAACTAGCTTATCAAATAATTAGGGATTCTGGACTCCATGCCATTGCTACTAGACTTTCAATTCTACCTTATAACGATGTGGTCAAATGGATTGTGGAACATGCAAACCCCACTGACCATTCCTTCAATGACATTGCAGTGTCGCAAATTTCTACCTTCCGCGCTGATATCTTTATTAGAGCATATGGTCTTAAACTAGTTTTAGGAAACCCCTTGATGCAGACTTTGTCTGAGCCTATAAGACCAGGTTCAATTTCGTTGAAATGTTAAAATCATTGATGAGTGAGCCTGATAATTTTTATTAGAGGAAAGATGAACTTTATCATATCGCCTAGTTTAATGAACATTATTCGTTACTAGTAGCTATGTTATGAAGGTTATATGGTCTTCCCAATTGCTCTATTTTTAAAGCCGAATGGGCTCCAGTGGCTCACCATGTCACCACTGGTGAATCCTCCCCATGGGCCTCTATTTTATCCCTATAGATTAGAACAACAATCCAGAGTTATCAAAAGGCCACTGCCTGGAAGAAACCTAATTTCTTTTTGTTAGCCTTCGTCATCGATGTATTCTACACTCATTTTCAATATCCCAATTTGGGATGGAGCTGAGCCTTATCGTCCCCACCGGTACCTATTTACTATTTAGAGTTGTGGGATACCAATTATGTAACTAGGTTTTATGAAATTTGTGAAAATTTCCTCGGCTACATTCACTTTCTAATATTTAAAAAGGAACCTCCTACCTTCTCATCCGAAGCCAAAACCCTCATTGCTACAATGGGTGATTGGTATGTTGGCGAGTCCTTTGCATATTTCAGGGTTTGGGGCAGCAATACTGTCCACATGTTGCCAAGGGTTGTCCCTAATAGGTTGGTCATTGAAGAAATATCTTTCCAGACCATGACTGAATGAGTTTATAAGAAGCTTGTTGGACCCAAAAGAATACTTTGGCCTAAGCTCCCTTAGACCCTTGGATCCTTAACCATACCAAATTCAGCCTCGGCTATAGAGCTAAGTGACCATATAGTTTCTCTAAAGCTTAGTTTTCTAGCAAGAGACAACATGATCCCAAGGTATTTCTTGATGCTCATCTCAGTCAAAACCATTTCAAATCTAGATACACTCATGAGGAAATCGTGGATGACTTCATCTACCAAGGAGTAGATACCTTTTCTGAAGCGAGACAGGGCCAAAATCAAATAGGAACAGAGTCAAGTCCTACAGTATCAGAAAGAACTCAGAGACATGATTCTAAATTACAAGGCAATGGAATTAGACATCCAGGAAAATCTTAGAAAAGACAGGGAAGAAAAGGAAGCTCCAGCAATCAAAGAGTCATCAGTGGCAACTATCTTAGATAGGGATAAAGGAAAAGGTCCTATGGAAAGTCTTCCACAGGAAACTGTTGCTCAGCTAGTCAAAGCCTTGACACATACTTCCTAGCAGTTTAAACAAAAGCTAACAAAGATGACTTCTGTGTTAGACACTTAGAAAATTTCCACTAATCATCCTGTTGATGATGTTCAGGTAACTACTGCATTCACTCAAATAGCTGGTGATCAGGTAATGGATGGCATTAAGTCACTGCAAATATTAAAGGTTCAGTTTCCTTCTTCTTAAGCTCATACCATAGACTTGGCTAACTCTTATCAAGAAGAATAATTTTCTCATGTTCCTGTCACTGAAGAAGCAGGTGACCATTTGCAATATTTTCTAGATTTGTTCAATAGTAAATCTAAGAATAATTCCATTCTAGTTCTTGAAATCCAACAACCCTCTTCTATATCTGAACCTTCAATTGTGACGTTACTCTTGTCATCTATCCAGACACTATCCACTCTGCCTGCGGGGGTACCTCCACCACCATTGTTGTCTCAACTTTATCACACTGTAACTACCACAACTGCTCCTATCTCCTCTCGTCCATTGAGAAACCCCATGCTTCAATCTAATATTGAAGAGTCACAATTTTTTAAGATTCCTCTGCACATACCTTCATTCTCTTTATTATCAGTATATGTTTCTGACAAGGTTTTGGCCCATTTATCATCACTCCTAGATATTGGTATTTCTGTTTCTTCCTCTGAGACTTCTACTGCTCGACTTATCTCTTCAACTTCTACAGAAATTGTTGCCCCAAGAATTTCTTTTCCTTCACCTATTGCCCATATTATTGTGCCTATGCCTCCCCCTACTGTAACTCAGACATCTACTTTGGTTTCCACAGTAGTTGGGACTTCTTTAGCTATTGAGTCAATGGAAGAGTTGAATGAGGATATAGTAATTTCTCTTGGATATTGCTACTACAACAAATCTGATAAGTCAGTAGTTAAGAAGGGAAAAAAGAGGAGCAAATATCAAAGTGATATGGATGCATCTATCACCAACAAAAAAAATTGGACTTAGTCGTCTGGTGATCCACAGGTGGACTGTTGATATTGCTGCTGCTTTGGGAGCATTCACAATTGCCAATTTTCATGCCGTGAACACACTGAACAGAGAATTTGGTAGAAGAAAAGAATAAATAAGCCAACTAAAGGAAGAGGTGGAGCAAATCAGCAGAGAGCACGAAGCTCATATTGCTAATATTATGAAAACATCTGAAGAAAAGTATGATGAGCTGCAGGTCAAAAGTTCTTCTCTTGAGCTTGAACTAGAAGGAGAGAAGGATGCAGTTTCTACTTTTGTACAGAATAAATCCTTACTTGAGAAGCAATGTGAAGATGCAACTGCAAGTGCAACTTCATCTTCATTCTCTAGGTTTTTGCAAGAAGAATTTAAAGAATTGGCTCTCAAAACAAATTAGGAGCATCATGACCTAATCAGGGAATTGTTTCAAACTCTTGATAATATTTTTGAACCTAATATTGCTTTTGGAAAGATGTATGTTTCCCTTGAATATCAAGTAGAAAAAAGAGGACAAGCTTCCAAGGCCTATGATGATGTTGTGGATTGGAAAAGATACATGAAAGATAAGCTAGAAAACATCGCCATCCTAAGCAATTTTCAACTAAAGAAGGTCAAAACAATATCACATGCTTGGGAAGATCTGAATGAGATGATTGATCAGACTAGTAAAAAGGCACATGCTCTCTTTGGGAGGAGGTGGTATGTTGCTGATAATTTAATGGAGATTTTGTGTTTTGCTTTAATGAGTCTCATCAAGAATGCATGCCCTCCTAGACTGATGATTGAACATGTTAAGCAAAGGCAAGATGAAGCAAAGGAGAAGATCCAAGGACTTGATCACATCAGCATTGAAGACATGGATCGGTTAATCAAGCAGCCTCTTTCTATTGAATGGAAAATCCATATTTACATCCGTATCTAGAACACGTTAGTGAAAAATGAAATGGAGAATCACAATTGTGATGCTCAACTTGGGCTCGAATCTACTAACTATCCCAACATGGAAGAATTGTTGGAGATTTGGAAAATACAGAGAGATTTTCTTGGTCATTAGCTTTATTTGGGTTTTTTCGATCCCATTTTGATGGAGATATATTCTTTGTAATAATTATTTAAGGGCTGGACTTCAAATATATAGGGGACTTTTGGAAAAGGGAAAATGGGGCCAACAAACTGGAGATACCTTTGTTTACTTGAGGTTTATGTAATTTCTTGCAAAGTTTTATTTAATATAGTAAATGATATCTTTAACATATCTTGTTATTCATTCATTAAGTTTCTTTAATGAATCATGATTTTTCTCGTTTCAGATGGATCAATAGTGTTGTTTGTCCTTTGCAATTGATGAGTGTGTTTATTCACAAATTTGATTTCTCTCTGTTAGTGATTCATGTAGTGATAAAGTTTTAGAGAGTTTATTCTGTTAAAGTCTTTATCTATTTTTGTGAATGATTATGCAGTAAAATCAGTTAACAAAATGTGTTGATTTTTCAATTAACATACGTCCATGCAGGTTAACCTTGAATGAAGTTAATTATAGATTATTGTCAGTTAATTTTTATTAATTGATTGTAAGTTAAAGGACAAGTAAATGATCTTATTTGCGTTTCTATTAATTTGGTTAAATTCTTTCCTATCTTACATATGAGGTTGACTTGTAAATCAAACCAACTACCTATTTTTAGACTAGTATAGATATATATTAGTTTTATTCTCTCAGTTAGCTCTCACTTTCCTTTATCTCCTCACTAATCTAGTTTTCCTGCACTAGAAAACAGATCCTTTAAGGATCAAATCTACCACTACTAGCGAAGGATAGAAATATCCATGGGAGATTACTACACCAAACAGGCTAGGGATAGGATTGTCCTTGCATAGGACCTTTCGAATCCTTTCAGACTAGGTTTTTCCCCTCTGTTGCAAGCTTTGAAAACCTTTTCAGCCACATACACTACTGAGGCTTCAACAAATGGCGCTAGAAGGAGGGACGACAAATCATTCCTAAACAAACTACCAAAACACCTCCTCCAGCAAGAGACTCGATCGGTACCCATTGTCACACTCATGTGTCTACGTCAGGTGAGCAAAATTCACAAGGTTCAGACACCATCTCAGCTACCCCTATCAATGAACAGAGAACCACGGCAAACATATACATTCTGGTATCACCAACTTTAGGGCCCATTACGGTTGAACAATTACTGAAAGGTAATTCTGATAACGTTGCTGAGATTCAAAGATGATTCATTGAAGGGTGTCTCCAATACAAAAATCCCCATGCCGATAGTCAAGATAACCTTAATTCAGGTGATGAAAATGCCAAAGAACCTAACAATTCTTCCAGTCATCCATCCACCCCTAGGTTAAATCTTGACTCATTTTTCCAAGAGTCAAATTATCCTCGACACAACATCCGAGTAGGAGGACCACCACCTTCACCTCCTTCTTCCTTGTCTTCCTCAGACGAATCGTCAGACCCTAAACCTCCCACCTCATCAGAAGAATATGTTCCAATGGCTGACTAACGACCTAACAGGCCTTGGTTAGATGGAGATGTTGTGTCTATCTTAGGTGATCAGCATAGGTTTCCTAAGAACCCCAAGAAGTGGCTTTCAAAATCTAATCCAGATGACAAAGTCCCTGTGGAAGACCACATCAAATATTTTATGCAGGCTATCAGACTTAGAAATGTAATACATGAATACGTGGCCTATAGATTGTTCCCTTATAACTTTGAGGGAAAAGCTTCTACTCAGTATTTTTCCCTAGAAGCTAGCTCTATCCCATCATGGGATGTGTTTTCGGAACTCTTCACTCATAAATTTGGGGATGACAAAACCCTAGAGGATTTAGTCAGAGAGCTTTCTTCAATGAAGACCAATGGCAAGGAGAGAGTCAAAGATTATAACCAATGGTTATCATACCTAAAAAATAGAATTCCCGCTATTTTCCTCCCTATTGAGGAATTGTTAGTAGCTTATTATATTAAGGGTCTCCCAACACAAATAGCCATGTTGGTCAAAAGGGATTGTAAGGAAACCTTGCAGGATGCTTTTTGTGAAGCTATTTAGGTAGAAAAGGACATGTGCTACCTTAAGGACAACCCTGACACATAATCTAAACAAGCTTATACTTCTCACAAGAAAGTTGAGAACCCCTCGAAACCCGCTACTACCATTCAAGGCCCTTTCAATATCAGTGACATGAAGAATCTCCTCAAGAATATGTCTAATGAAATGGTGGATCTCAAGAAAACTAACAACAAAAATCAAGCCAATAATAAGGGGTTTAACAGGCCACCTTTCAGACGACCTAAACAACCTCCTCAAACTCCACCATCTCCCAATCCCAATGAGGGCTTCACTTTAGAAGATATTTTTTCTATCTTGAAATCCTTAGCTGCAGGAACACCAGACACTCCTAAATCCTCTGACAATTGACCAAATAAGGATTCATAACCTCCCTAAGAAGAAGAGGAAGAGGACCAGCAGGTTACCACCGCAAGTTTCTTTTTGGAAGAAGAAGAAGAAGAAGAACCTGACACATCTTTCAATATACATTATACTCACAACAGAAGATCTAAAGGGACTCCTCCATGGGAATCACCACTTGCAACATCGGCTCCCACCAAAGGTAAATCCCAAACACAGAAAGATATTGTCATTCCAGAGTCTAAATACAACTTGACTGAGGATATGAAGAGAGTCAAAGCCAACATCTCGTTGTTTGACCTTCTTAAAATCCCTTCTATACGAGATTCCCTCTCCAAAAGCATGATTATCAAACAACCTAGAGAAACCCAAAATAATAACCTTGACTCTTCTCCTAGACCAAACAGTTAGAGGCCTGGAAGCAAAGGGACCCCTCCTTTCTTACTCACTTTCGAAATATTTAACAGAAACGTACATAACTGCATGGTATACTCAGGTGATTCATCTAATGTGATGCCTTTGTCTATCTGTAAAAATTTGAATTCGACTTGGGAATATTTCCCAATCCAAATTGTCCAATTGGACAGGTCTAAGCTTAGAGTTGCAGGAAGGCTAAGGAATTTTCTCCTTATATTGTCTACAGATCCCAGAATTCATCATACCATTGACATCATGATCACAGACATTCCAGAAACTTTCGGTATGTGGTTAAGCAGAGATTAGTCAGAAAACCTGAAAGGTTACTTTGCCACCGATTGGTCTCACTTGTGGTTACCCCTAAATGGACAACCCAACAAAATATAGGTTAACAAGGAACCATTTATGAAACAAATGTTAATTGATCTAGACAACTCCAATGAATCTGTCTCCTATTTTAGTAATCAAATTGAACATTTTACATTCGATAAATTCTTTGGAGATCTGAATGTTGATATTTCACCAGCAAAAAATGTACACAACTAGTCCCAAGTTACTCATATTATGTCTGCACAATTATCCGGTACTGTTGTACATAATGTTTATAATGTAAATACTATTTTTAGAATCGATCCTTTTGTTTGGAGTTTTTTTTTTATGGTTCCATGTCAAAAGATGGGGCGGGTGCGAGATGTGTCCTTATCGATCCAAACGGGACCAAGACCATGATCGCATGTAGATTGGAGTTTGAATGCACCAATAACGTAGCTGAGTACGAGGCACTAGCCCAAGGACTCAGAAAGGCCATTGACATGGGCACAAGGGTGATTGAGTGCATAGGAGACTCTGAGATTATAGTGAAGCAGGAAAGAAACCAAATAAATTTCCTATCTCCTCACTTACTCAATTATTAGAGTTTGATCAGAGATATTACTAACTCTTTTCTAGCATTTAATATTAGATCTATCCCTAGATCACAGAATTTTGATGCTAATCTATTGGCTAATACTGAATCAAGGCTAATCCTGCCAAAAGGTTTGTCTCCGCAAACTTTCTCGATTGAGTTGATGTACAGGCCTTCTATTCCAGACAATGTCACGAATTGGAAAGTGTTCGACGAAGACCAGTAGATAGTCGATTTCCTTTTAGCCCAAGACACCTTTGAAGGCATGGATATCGACGAAGCTCATCATGAAAAAAATTTGTCCAACCCTTCCAATATCATTCCAAAGTCAGTCATCAACCTAGAAAATTTCTATGATATACAAGACAAGTTTATGCGGATGACCAATTGCAAGACCTAGAGCTCATCCTTAAATTATGAAGTTGTCAATCTGGGAACTGAATAAGATCCTCGCTTTATCAACCTTGGAATTCTTTGTTCCCACGAAGAAAAGAGAAGCTTCATTAAGTTATGCAAGGAATTCAAAGACTTCTTCTCCTGGATGTATGACGAGCTTAGGAATTTTGATACCAACATCATGCACCACAACATTCCGATGAAACATGAAGTGAAGCCATATCAATAGAATCTAAGAAGAATGCATCCCAGCTTGGAACCCTCTGTCAAGAAAGAACTTGATAAGCTACTGGCAGCAATGATCATATTTTCTATTAGACACACACAGTGGATCGCCAACTTAGTACCCGTTCGGAAGAAGAATGGGGAAATCAGGCTCTGTGTTGACTTTAGAAATATGAACAGGGATTCCGAGAAGGACACTTACCTTGTTCCTCCCATGGAACAGATTCTATAGAAGGTGGCTAGATCTGAAATGTTCTCACTCCTTGATGATTTTTCAAGGTACAACAAATTCCTAGTTGTCCTTGATGACCAGCTTAAAACAACCTTCTGAACCCCTTGGGGAACATTTTCCTACAGGAGGATGCCATTCGGGCTGATAAATACAAAAGCCAAGTTCCAGAGGGCTATGGATATAGATTTCAGAGGATTAATTCATAATTCTATCATTGTATATTTGGATGATGTAACAATTTATTCTAAAAAATGGCATGAAAATTTGACTACTTTGAGAAAGGTATTCGAAAGACGCAAGAGGTTTGGGATTTTACTCAATCCCAAGAAATATATCTTTGTGGTGACGGAAGGTAAGTTGTTAGGTTTCATCATCTCCAAGGAAGGCAAGCTCATCTATCCAAAATGTACTAAATTATTTCAAATATCGACCTCCCTGGTTCCCGAAAAGCAATGCAATCTTTCTTGGTTAAGATTAATTTTGTCCGCATATTTGTACCTATTTTTTCCCAAGTCGTTAAACCCTTGCAACATTTAGTCAAAATTGATGTACAATTTAAATGGTTTGAAGAATAGAGGAATGCCTTTGTTGAAATCAGAAGAGCCATAGCAAAATCCCCTGCTCTAATATCTCCAGATTTCAGCAAATATTTTATACTTTATACCTTTGCTGCTGATTTTTCTTATGCAGCTATCCTAACACAGAAAAACCATGAGGACGCTGAGATCCCCATTTCCTTCATGAGCTCAACTTTTAAAGGAGCTGAACTTAATTACTCACAATTTGAAAAACAATCCTACATATTTTATAAATCAGTGAAACATTATAGGCCTTACCTGTTTAAGTCGAGGACCAAGGTCATTGTCCCATACAATGTCGTCTGAAATGTCCTCGTCTAGAAATAGTTAGGTGAGGAAAGGGCTCATTGGATCATAGCACTATAGGATTATGATTTGGAGATCAATCCAATGAATATATTTAAAAGAAAATGTTTGTGTCTACTCTTTGCCCAATCAAATGACCCTAAATATAAGAAAACCAATTGGGAGCAGGAGGAAGTTGTACCCACAGGTTCTGTCAATGCAATTGAAATGGAAACATCTGAATGGTATGACCACATCAAGTTTTGTTTTTAAATCATGGATTTGCACCTGAAACCCTTGACCCTAAAAAATGTAGAGCGTTAACTCTAAAATCAACCCCATATCAACTTATTGATAATGTTTTATTTAGAAAAAACTATGATGGAGTTTTTCTGAGGTGTTTGGAAAAGGACCAAACTGACGATATCCTTTTTCAATTTCAAGTAGGACCTTCTAGTGGGAATTTCTCAGGAGATATGATCACTCACAAAATCATTTGGGAAGGATACTATTTGTCTACCTTATTCATGGACGCTCATTCCTATGTCAGAAAATGTGATCCTCTCCAGAAGTGTGCTGGAAAAGTAAAAAAACATTCCTTCCCATTACAGCCAGTAGCAGTCCAGTTCCCATTTCAACAATGGGGATTGGATTTTGTCGAGACGATTAACCCTATGTCTTCTCTACAGCATAAGTACATTTTTACAGCCACTTATTACTTCACCAGGTGGGTTGAAGTAGTCCCCCTAAGAATTTGCAATATGAACCAAGTGATTTACTTTCTTGAGAATCAAATAGTCACTAGGTTCGACACCCCTGAGTATCTCATTTTCATAATGCATCATAATTTACATCCATTTAACTCACTAGATATGCCCTTGAAAAAGGGATCAAACTTAAATTTTCTGCCAACTACTACCCCCAGGGAAATGGACTTGCAGAATCCTCCAATAAAAACCTGATAAACATCCTAAAAAAGACAGTGTCCTCTCATCACAAAAATTGGCATACCCAGCTCTATAATGCTCTTTGGGTAGACCAAATTACCCCAAAGGAAGCCATAGGTAACTCCCCTTACTGTATGGTATATGGAAATGAATCCATCTTACTAGCTAATCTCGCCATCCCCTCATTACGGTTATCCCAATCCATCCAAAAAGATGATTCATCTCCATTGTAGCAAAGGATTGATGCTCTGCTTAAATTAGAGGAAGATAGGGAAAGAGCCAAGGAAAAATTCTATCAATGTCAACAGTTGGTAAAAAAATGGTTCGATGACAAGTCCTCCTCTAACAGAGACTTCATAGTAGGAGATTTAGTGTTAAGGTGGGATAAACAACACAAGATTGTTCCTAGAAATGTTCGGTTACAGACACTAGAGGGAGTCACAAATCCCTACCCAGTGAATGCTTTTCTGCTTACAAAGTATTTTGTCTGGAAATTTTCATTAGTCATGTACATAGGAGTGGTGTGCTATTTTGTTTGTTTTCTTGTTTTGAATGCTTTCTTGATGCCAACAAATTTCTAATAATCTCTGCACATTTGGTAATGGCGGATAATCATCTTCTCTCAATATCCAGTGCTCTGAACTCTAAATACACTGTCAGTTTTAAACATTTCTAACTTGTGTCAGGATGTGTTCTATATATGAATGGAAACCATTAATTGTAAGATTCTAGATTACTACATCCCTTTATCCTGGTCAATATCTTACATATGCTTTATTTGAGTGATGATGTTCAGGAAGGTAAATGGTGCTTCTTGTCTCAAGTCTCATTAGTGCACTAGCATACTTTCATAACCCAGTCAACATTATCTACTCTGAATTCTATCATAGTCATGTAGAAAAATAATTATGACTATAAGATGAGGGGTCTCATCACGATCCAACCCATTAGGTTCATAGGTGCTTAGTGGAATGACATCTTCACCATGTAACATGGGGGATGTCTTTTAGTTTTACTGAAAGATGAAAGATCCTATCATAGGTCGGTTTATGCATGATCTAACGAAGCATCAGTGAGTAACACTATCATTATGTGGATAGCAATCCATGGTAGTGTCTTGCAGTCCATATGCAGATAAAATTCTTGTTGTTTCTATAAAGACAATTATTGTAGATAAAGATGAGGGGGGTCTTATCAAAATCCAACCCTACTATGATCATGGATTTGATTTGGAGTGAAATTGTCATTAGATGGATCCCATGCCATGATAGTTTCTTCCAGTCTTACAGTTGGAAGACAAGAGGTCTCCTTACCAAGCCGGCTTGTTCAGTTTCCATATCAAGTTTGTGAATGGAACTGATCACCAAAATTCGAGGCAGTGGTCTTATGTCAATAAGGTCTTTATTCTTTCAAAAAAAAAGAGAAGGGAATAAAAAAAATTCGGTGGCTTATGCAAATAAATCCAAAGGTTTTAGGGTCTGAATTCAGGTTCAACTCAAACTGTGTGCCTATGCCTGCCTCAGTGCAAGAGATCCTCATCCTTCATGTCTTCTGAATCAGAATTGCATTACCTCTAATTTGAGCATGGATGGGAATGTATGAATCACCCTTTCATAATTCTTTTGTTTATTTCATTCTTATATGAATATTTTCTGTAACCTCCGATTAATCATTTATTTACTGACATTTTCATCTTTGAAAAGAGTTGTTGTTTTACAGAGATAACTAGTTCTTCCCAGCCAGTCTCCATTTGTTGTAGGTACAACAGACCCCATGTTATCTAAACATGGGAGCCCCCAATTACACATACAAAGGTAATTGTTTGAATCCTTTAAATCATTTTGAGGCCCCTATAACATTTATCATGGTTTCTTTATTTTAACTTAGCCAAAAAAATTGGAATTTATGCATGATTTATGTGCTTTTAGCAAGTTGTGAAAGACTATCTTTTGCAAAAAAATATTCCATCCCGCAACCCGCAACCCGTCATTTTCATATTGCGAGATTTTGAAGTTTAACATTTTTGAATTTTTCATCCTGCAAACCACAACCCGTATTTTGTGGAATGCGGGATGAGGAAAGGTTTTTTTGTGTGCCAGTTGGTCATCCCGCAACTTGCAATTTGTGGAATGTGTATTGTGGGGAGTAATTTATTTTGAATATTTGGTTGTATTTTTCCGCTACCCGCAACTCGCATTTTGTGGGATGCAAATTGCGGAAAGGATTGAATAAATTTTCGAGTGTTTGTTAATCCTACACCCCACAATTGCGGAATGAGATTTGCAGGATGGTAAATAAAAATAGAAACCCATGTGGTGATCCCGTAGCCTGCAGGATTTAATTCTGACCTTCCATCCATTCTAATCCTACGATCTTAATTTGACCCGCGGAAAATATATATATATAGCAATTCCTTATACATTTTCTTTACTGTTTTACTATTTCTAGTTACTTTTCCACGTGGGTTTTCACTGTGATTTTTACCAAGCGTTATTTTCGCTGTCGCAGTCAATTTTAGGTTGGTTCTCTTATCCACTCCTTTGCTTAGATTTGCTTACTGTAGCATTGTTTGAATTTTTTTTAATTCCTGGTTTATGCAATTAAACAGAATTTCTCAGTTTCCGTAATGGCTCGAACTACTTGTTGTAAGAACCTTAAAAAATACATGTTGGCCAAGGACCCAAACTTTGGTATTTTATCCGACACCAGTGGCAAGATCTATGAAACTTGTCATATTGACTGGTCCCGAGTATACTCCATTTTTTTATAAAAATGACCTCTTCGACATCCCGAATGACCAGCTAGCTTATCAAAGAATTAGGGATTCTAGACTCCATGCCATTGCTGCTAGACCTGCAATTCTTCCTTATAACAATGTCGTCAAATGGATCGTAGAACATGCAAACCCCACTAATCGTTCCTTAAATGACATTGCAGGGTCGCAACTTGCTACCTGTTTTCTCAGAGGAAATATGACCTTTATCCTATCGCCTGGTTTAAGGAACCTTATTCCTTACTAGCAACTATGTTATGTAGGTTATATGGTATTCCCAATTGCTCTATTTTTAAAGTCGAATGGGCTCCAATGGCTCACCACATCCTAACCACTGGAGAATCCTTCCCATGGGCCTCTATTTTATCCCTAGAGCTTAGAACATCAATCCAGAGTTATCAAAAGGCCACTACCTGGAAGAAACCTAATCTCTTTTTGTCAACCTTCAACATCGATGTATTCTGCACTCATTTTCAATATCCCAATTTGGGATGGAGCCAGGCCTTACCATCCCCATCGGTACCAATTTACTATTCAGAGTTGTGGGATACCGACTATGTAACTAGGTTTTATGAAATTTGTGAAAATTTTCTTGGTCGCATTCATTTTCTAATCCTTAAAAACAAAGCTCCTTCCTTCTCAGCTGAAGCCAAAACCCTCATTGCTACAATGGGTGACTGGTATGTTGGTGAGTCCTTTGCATATTTCAGGGTCTAAAGTGGAAATACTGTCCACATGTTGCCAAGGGTTGTCCCTGATAGGTTGGTCATCGAATAAATATCTTTCCAGGCCGTGACTGAAGGAGTTTATAAGAATCTTCCTGGACCCAAAACAAGAGTTTAGTATCCCTTATATCCTTAACCATACCAACTTCAACCTGGGCTATAGAGCTAAGTGAACATATAGTTTCTCTAAATCTTGGTTTTGCTAGCAAGAGACAACATGATCCCAAGGGATTTCTTAATGCTCATCTTAGGCATAACCATTTCAAATCTGGCTACACTCATGAGGAATTCCCAGATGAATTCATCTACCAAGGAGCAGATACCTTTTCTAAAGTTTTGGACAGGGCCAAAAGCAAAGAGGAAGAGAGTCAAATACTACAGTATCAAAAAGAAATCAGAGACAGGATTCGAAATTATAGGGCAATGGAATTAGACATTCAGGAAAATCTTAGAAAAGACAGGGACGGAAAGGAAGCTCTAGCAATCAAAGAGTCATCAGTGGCAACTAGCTCAGATGTGGATAAAGGTAAAGGTCCTATGGAAAGTCTTCCACAGGAAACTGTTTCTTAGAAATTCAAAGCCTTGATACATACTTCCCAGTAGTTTAAACAAAAGCTGACTAAGATGACTTGTGTGTTAGACACTCAGGAAATTGCCACTAATCATCATGTTGATGATGTTCAGGTAACTACTATAGTCACTCAAATAGTTGGTGATCAGGTAATGGATGACATTAATCCACTGCAAAGATTAAAGGTTCAGGTTCTTTCTTCTTCAACTCATACCATAGACTTGACTAATTTTGATCAAGAAGAAGAAGTTTCTCATGTGTCGGTCACTAAAGAAACAGGTGACCATTTGCAAGATTTTCTAGATTTGTTCAATAGTAAAGCTAAGAAGAATTCCATTCTAGTTCCTAAAATCCAACAACCCTCTTCTGTATCTGAGCCGTCAACTATGGCATTACTCTTGTCATCTATCCAAAAATTATCCACTCTGCCTGTTGGGATACCTCCACCACCATCATTGTCTCAACTTTATCACACTGTAACTACCACAACTGCTCCTATCTCCTCTCATCCAGTTCAAAACCCAATGCTTCAATCTAATACTGAATAGTCACAATTGTTTAAGATTCCTCTGCACATACCTTCATTCTTTTTACTATCAACATCTGTTTCTGACAAGGTTTTGGCCCATTCATTATCACTCCCAGATATTGGTATTTTTGTTTCTTCCTCTGATATTTCTACTGCTCCACTTATCTCTTCAACTTCTGCAGAAATTGTTGCCCCAAACATTTATTTTCCTTCTCCTACTACCCATATTAATGTGCCTATTCCTCCCCCTACCGTAACTCAAACATCTACTTCATTTTTCATGGTAGTTGGGACTTCTTCAGCTACTGAGTTGACAAAAGAGTTTAATGAGCATATATTAGTTTCTCTTGGAGACTACTACTACAACAAATATGATAAGTCAGTAGTTAAGAAGGGAAAAAAGAGGAGCAGAGATCAAAGTGATATGGATGCATATATCACCAACCAGACAGTTTGGACACAACAGTCTGGTGATCCATAGGTGGATGCTACTGATGCTTTGGGAGCATTCAGAGGTGCAAATTTTCATGCTGTGAACACACTAAATAGAGAATTTGATAGAAGAAAAGAAGAAATAATCCAATTAAAGGAAGAGCTAGAGAAAATTAGGAGAGAGCATGAAGCTCATATTGCTAATATTATGAAAACATATGAAGACAAGTATGATGAGCTGCAGGTCAAAAGTGCTTCTCTTCAACTTGAACTAGAAGGAGAGAAGGCTGCAGATGTTTCTTTTTGTACAAAATATAGCCTTACTTGAGAAGCAATGTGAATATGCAACTGCAAGTGCAGCTTCATCTTCGTTCTCTAGGTTTTCACAAGAAGAATTTAAAGAATTCGCTATCAAGACAAATTAGGAGAATCATGAGCTAATCAGGGAATTGCTTCAAACTCTTGATAATATTTTTGAAACTAAAATTACTTTTGTAAAGATGTATGTTTCACTTGAAGATCAAGTAGAAAAAAGAGAACATGCTTCCAAGGCCTATGATGATGTTGTGGATTGGAAAAGATACATGAAAGACAAGCCAAATAACATCACCATCCTAAGCAGTTTTCAATTGAACAAGGTCAAAACTATATTACATGCTTGGGAAGATCTGAATGAGACGATTGATCAGGCTATTAAAAAGGCACAGGCTCTCTGTGGGAGGAGGTGGTATGCTGCTGATAATTTAATGGATATTTTCTATTTTCCTTTGATGAGTCTCATCGAGAATGCATGCTCTCCTAGAGTGATGATTGAACAGGTTGAGCAAAGGCAATATGAAGCAAAGGATAAGATCCAGGGACTTGATCACATTGGCATTGAAGACGTGGATCGGTTAATCAAATATCCTCTTGCTATTGAAGGGAAAATCCATATTTACATCCGTATCTGGCACAAGTTAGTGAAAAATGAAATGGAGAATCAAAAATGCGATTCTCAACTTGGGCTCGAATCCGCTAACTATCCCAACATAGAAGAATCGTTGGAGATTTGGAAAATATGGAGATATTTTCTTGGTTATTAGCTTTATTTGGGTTTTTTCGATCCCATTTTGATGGAGATCTATTCTTTGTAATAATTATTTAATGGGGAATACTTCAAATGTATAGGGGACTTTTGGAAAAGGGAAAGTTGGGCCAAGAGAATGGAGATACCTCTGTTTACTTGAGGTTTATGTAATGTCTTGCAAAACTTTATTTAATACAGTAAATGATATCTTTCACATCTCTTGTTATTCATTCATAAAGTTTATTTAATGAATCATGATTTTTCCTGTTTTAGATGGATCAATAGTGTTGTTTGTCCTTTGCAATTGATCAGTGCATTTATTCACAACTTTGATTCTCTCTGTTAGTGATTCATGTACTGATAAAGTTTTAAAGAGTTTATTCTGTTAAAGTCTTTATCTATTTCTGTGAATGATTATGCAGTAAAATTAGATAACAAAATGTGTTGATTTTTCAATTAACATACGTCCATGTGGGCTAACCTTGAATGAGGTTGATTATAAATTATTGTCAGTTAATTTTTATTAATTGATTGTAAGTTAAAGGACAAGTAAATGATCTTATTTACATTTCTGTTAATTGGTTAAATGCTTGCTTGTCTTACATCTCAGGTTGACTTGTAAATCAAACCAACTACCTCTTTTTAGACTAGTATAGATCTAGATTATTTTTCTTCTCTCAGTTAGCTCTCACTTTCCTTTATCTCCTCATTAATCCAATTTTCCTGCACTGGAAAATAGATCCTTTAAGGATCAAATCTACAACTGCTAGCAGAGGTCAGAAATATCTGTGGGAGATTACTACACCAAACAGGTTGAGGATAGGACTATCCTTGGATAGGACCTTTCGAATCCTTTCAGTCTGGGTTTTCCCCCTCTGTTGCAAGCCTTGAAAACCTTTTTAGCCACATACACTACTGAGGAATCAACAAGTCAGAATTTGACTTGCAATCTATTCTATCTCCTTCCCAATCAAATCGGTAAATCCTACCAAGTCTAATTTGAAATCAACATCATAATGAATTCCATAGGATCTAGTACCCTGCACGTACTATAGAATCCTCTTGGATTTCATCCAATGAATTTTATGGGGCTGCTGCACATACCTTGATACAACATTCACAACATAACAAATTTCGATCCTTGAACATGTCAAGTAGAGAAGGCTTCCGATCAACTGACAGTAAAGAGTAGAATCCACCTGTGGAGTAGTTTTTCCCTCATCAAGACTGATTCTTGAGAGGAATGGGAAAGGTTATGCCTTGGAATTAGCCATATTAAACTTAAATAATAGGTCTGAAGCATATTTGGATTGTTTCACCATAATCCCATTAAAATCTTGAGTTATTTCTAGCCTCAGCAGGCCTACATCATTCATCTCAAAAGCTTCATGTAAAGCAGTTTTTATAAAGCTAATAGAAGCAAGGGTACTTCCTATGATTAAAATATCATCAACATACAAAAATATAATAAAAAAATTACCTTCATATTGTTGCAAGTACACATTTGGATCAGAATGAGATCTTTGAAAGTTCTGTGAGAGCAGAAAAGAATCTATTTTGGCGTACCAAGATCTTGGGCCCTGTTTTAAGCCATACAATGATTTCTACAGCTTACAAACCAATGATGGATCTGATGTGTAACCTTGAGGATGCTTCATGTATATGTATTCTTGTAGGTATCCATGAAGTAAATCACTTTTTACATCCATATGGTGCACCTCCTAGTGCTTGGATGCAGAAATGGCTAAAACTAGTTGTATAGAATACATTTTTTCCACCGGTGAAAAAGTCTCAGTATAGTCCTCTCCTTGGACTTGGGAGAGGATTTTTTATACCATTCATGCTTTTTATTTGTAGTTTGATCCATCTACAACAACCTTTCTTTGATGAACCCATTTGCACTGAACAAGTTTCATCCCAGGTGGAAGGGAAACTAGCTCCCAGGTTGAATTTTTTCAAAGAGAGTTGAACTCTTCATCCATTGCAACTTCCCATTGAGGATCATTCTGAGAATGATAATATGACTTAGGATTAGATCCAATCACCATGTACCACTTCTTAGATAACAAATAATCATTGCAATAAAGAGCTATACCTTCTCTTTGAAAATCTGATTGAGCTCTCCTTGGATTAGCAGGATTTCCAACATCTAACACAGCAAAAGAGACAGTCTTTTCAACCCATTTTGGTATATAAGTGGGATCATTTCGATCTATTTCAGAACCTGATATATCATGCTCACTGATATCAGACATCATATATGTGTTAGTTTTTCATCAAGCTAGCATTATGTTAGTATCTTTAACTAAGAGAACAACAAGTACAACAATCAAACACAAGAGACAATGAACACAGTGTTTTTCCTCGGGGAAACCATAAATGGAGAAAACCTTGCAACTTCCTCAGAGATAGAATCATCACAAAAGGTAAAACGCCAAAATAGTAAGATGATCTCCCGACAGCAATAACATCTTTCTTCCTTGCCCCAGTGTCTTTCTCTTCCTCAGCTATGCACTACAACTGAGTGTGGATGAGTGTGTGATAAACAGAGAAGTCACCTCTCTATTTATACTGATTCCCGACATGACTAAAAACCTACTAGGGCCGACTTCACTAGGTGAGTATAATATCCCTAGTGCCCCAGAACTGCAGGGAATTTAACCCTTAGACAATAGGAGGGTTACCCACAATGACTTGACATGACTTGTTTACATTATAGATCCTTTCGATCGAAACATCGGGGGCATGATATGACACAAGAACATCCCAAAATAAACATTGGGTTACAATAGATAAGAAATACACGTGAATACATTCCAAAGTTACAATTACATCAACACTCCCTCTTAACTAGGAAGGTATTCTCTCAACACAATTTTCATCGTTGGTCTTCTTCTCTGGATCTTCTCGTCATCTGCATCTTCAAGTCATCTTTGACTTCAAGTAATCTTCATCTTCATGTCATATTCATTTCTGGATCTAGATCATCATCATTGGATCTAGATCATCATTCAATCTGGATCATCACTAGATATGGATCATCACTCGATCTGGATCATCGCTGCTGGATCTATATCATCACTCGATCTGGATCATCTTAGAGACATCATAACTGGATCTAAATCATAGCTCAATCTGGATCATCTCAATTCATCATCATATGTGCTATCTCATGATTCTTCTCGTCACAGGAAGTTCTACAGAGCCATCCTTCTTTCATGTTGGATGTAGGCTTGGCCATCATGTAGGTCTTATTTAGCGCTTATATCTAACCTACTCATAAGAATATCCCTCCCAGCACTTACATCTGACCTACTCGTCAGAAAGGCACGCCCAACACTCACATCTGATCATGTAGGATCCTACAATCACATCAAAAAGGAACAGCACTCACATTCACCAACATGATAGGACACAACTACTATCATCTATGAAAAGGCTCAGCACTTACATCTGACCTACTCATCAGAAAGGCATGCACTCACATCTGATCTTGTAGGAACCAAATCCTACACCCTCATCAGAATGGCCCCCAGTCCCAGACTAAGCTACATGGTAATTGACTAGGTGCCTCCATTCTCCCAAAGAATGGAAATTGCCCTTACATCTAACCTACTCGTCAAAATGGCCTGCACTCACATCTAATATCATAGGAACCAAATCCTACACCCTCATCAGAATGGCCCCTAGTCCTAGACTGAGCTACCTGGTAACTGACCAGGTGCCTCCACTCTCCCAGAGAGTGGCAGTTTCCCTTACATCTGACCTACTCATCAGAATGGCCAGCACTCATATCTGACATGGGAGGAACCTAATCCTTTAACCATGACAGAATGGATTATCACTTACATTTGACCTGCTCATCAAAATGGCTCTCTCAGTCCCAGACTGAGTGTTCCTGGTAACTAACCAGGTACCTACATTCCCAGAATGGCATTCAACACTCATATCTGACATGGAAGGAACCAAATCCTCACACCATGATAGAATGGCTTAGCCCTTATATCTAACCTGCTCGTCAGAATGGATTCCAGACTCATCACTTCCCCTTGGAAGGGACCTCGATCTGGAAAACACCAAGCTTCTCCCTAAAGTACTCAAACTTCACTCTGGCTAATAGCTTCATCAACACATCAACTATCTGATTGTCCTTCGCAACATACTGGAACTTCACTGCTTCCCTCTACACCATATCCATGATATAGTGATACTTGATCTCAGTATGCTTCGACTTGTCATGGAACGCTGGATTCTCTGACAACTTCACATAACTATGGATGTTACAATGTATACAAGTAGCATCCATATGGAGATCAAATAAATCAGACAGTAGCTTCCTCAGCCATAATGCCTCACAACTAGCTGAACAAGCTGCAACATACTCTGCTTCAGCTGTACTCAGTGCCACACACGATTGCTTCCTGCTAAACCAAGAGATCACACTTGATCCCATACTGAAGCAACACCCTGAGTGCTCTTCCTATCGATGGCACTGCCTTCCCAATCTAATCCAACATAACCCTCTAGGTTAATCTTCTTATTCATATCGTACTTGACCCCATAATCAATTGTATCCCTCAGGTATCTCAGAATATGCTTTGCAGCAATCAAGTAAACATTTCTCGGTTCTCTCAAGAACTAGCTCAAAGTGTTCACAACAAATAAAATGTCTGGTCTCGTGTTATTCAGGTACATCAAGGACCCAGTCATCTGACGATACATTGTGGCATCAACCGTCTCTGATGAAGCATCGCTCAATAGCTTCAGGTTCGATGCCATAGGTGTGGCCATAGTCTTGCAGTCCATCATCCCAAACCTCTTCAGAATCTCTACTGCATACTTCCCTTGTCCAAGGAAGATTCCATCTGCACTTTGCCACACCTTGTTGGCCCGATTTTATGAATCAGAGCCAATAAGGAGGTTTTGTCCACACAATCAGCTTAGAGCAGCGTCCGGTGTGTTTGGTTTAACAAAACCTCGCAGGTTGTGGTCCT
>LPNX010688185.1:0-101694 GCA_001517045.1 Pseudotsuga menziesii
ATAACGTACATAATCACCTACAAGCAAACAAGAATGAGACTTTTTCCGGAGAATAAGTGACGAGAGTTCAAAGATGAAAAATAATATGACAAATACAACGACATCATTGGTGCAGAATCTTCCAAGAAGAAAAGGAAGATCCATTCAAGAAGAATGATGTCTAATATGAAGTATCGATACATGAAGGGAAGTTCTTAGTTCCATCATGCAGTAGATGGAAACATCATGGGATACAAGGCAAGATTCAAAGAGACATTTGTAGCCAGTGGGAGTTGAGACACATGACAGGAAAAATCATGTGTGCAAATGAAAGAAGACCTTTTACGAGCTCAGAAGACACCCATGGGATAACATATACATGAGGAGCTTGATGAAGATATGAACTTTTTCTACAAGGTTGGTAGAGGATGAAAAGCTCATAGATGGGTGCGAGATGAACTTTTGAAAAAGTTCAAGATAGAGGATCTTGGTATCCAGTGATCCTAGCTGGATACATAAAATATTAGTAGCATAGGAAGCTACTTGTCACTCTGGTATAGAATATTTCAGTGCATAGAGTATGAAAGACAAAGGGAGTATGATGCTTCAGAGGGAGTGACTGCAGTAGATCCTGTGTTTCGACATGGTACGACAGGATGGGCATATTACTGATAACTCTAGGCTTTACTGAGAGTAAAGTGGTGTTGAAGGGCATATGTGACTATGCACGTAACGGGGAAGACAACCCAGACCGGGATCCTTAGAGCAGGTTCCAAGCTATTTGGGATAGTTGTTTCCGACAGGTTTAAAGGCTCTGTTAGCCTGAAAGTCTAATTGTTAAAACTAATGCTACCAATTGTTAATCAGACCCAAACTTATGATTACAAAGATTAATTAATGTTATATATTACAAGAGCAAACTGTTAAATTAAATCTACTTAAAGCATTTAATTCAAAATTCAAAAAGAGAAAACTGGGTATTGACAGGGATATATTTCATACATTTGCACAGTAATTACAAGAAATAATCCGAATGTATTACATATACAAAGATCTGATTTGAATAGATTTTTTTTAAATAAGATAATTGACAGAAATAAAATCTATTCTAATTCTAATCCCGATTAGGAGCTAAATAACATTAACCTGTAATCGAATCCTGCTGATAAAACTACTGCATGAATACCTTTGTTAATATTAAAAGAAATTTAAACCTTAACAAAACCATACAGTAATCATTACATGTCATATAAGCAACGATATCAATCATCAAATACACAACATGATATATCAGCGAAATCGAGACATTTAAAAGTCGATAATCCTAAAAGACATATATTTGCAAAATTCTTTAAAGAATTTTGTAACAAACATGGATAATATAGAAAAGTCATAACAAGACTAATAGATATCATAAACTATATGCCAAGTATACAAACTATAAACATATATTAAATATCACCAGTTCAAAATATCGTAGCAGCAGACAGGAAACTGTCTGAAGTCACAGGTAAATCAAACCACAGTCTTGTCCTCTCATTTCTCCAACTATCGACCCCCACTGGTAGTGTCTCATCAAATCTGGAAGATAAATCTCTCCTGGCACTGTTGAGCACTCCAACTCTTTCAGCAATCAGGCATTGAGATCTTCTTGAAGAAATAAGTCTTCAAACAGAGATCCTCCCTAACAGCAGTGTTTTTAGAGCTTTCAAAAGAGAAATATTTAAAGATGTAGCATCCCCCTTCAACCATCAAATTCCAGTCTGCTTAAATAAACAAAAATGGAATCCAAATTGAGTTTTACATAGGCGAAATTTTGCTGGACGCAACTGCCAAAATTGCATTCAGAGGATCCCGAAAATCTCCTAGAATCCATCACTTTCTGGAGAAATATCCCCGAGTAAAACTAAATGGGTCCGTTTTGAAGAAAACCCATGTGGCGGATTGTTTAGATCTGTCTCCATTTGCTCACAATGTGGCCCAGAAAAATGCCTATCAGTTGAGAACGCGTTTTCTGTTAACAGCTGAGAACGAAATTCGTAGCCTGCTTTTTCTTCATCTAACGATTCGAGAATCACAACAATCTCCTCCAATCCAGCCATGAATGCTCCACATGCTCTAGAAATAGTTGTGATAATGAATCAATCCATGAGCTGGGCAATCGAATTGCTATTTCACTAACAAATCTTTCTCTCCCCCATTTCAGGGATAACTCATGCGGTTTTATGGCCCATAAACTTGAATTAGATAGTGAACCAATCCCTTGATCTCACCAGCTGCTTCTCTATTTTTGTTATGGAAAATTTGGTGCATACGCTTCATCTTTTACCTGCACATTGAAAACATATATTAAACTGCAGTTTATGAAAGTTGCGTAAATATGTAATAGACATGTTAAAAGATGAAGTATCTTCCCTTTTCCAATGAACCGTCGATTGAATACATTAGTAACCTGAATTCTGACAAATGTGATATTCAATCTATTATTTTGCTTGAGTTTCTCATAGTAATAATCCCGACAGTTTCATTCATTTTCTCTCTTAGTAATGCTGGCAAATTATAAAAATAGGTATCCTTGTTTATAGAAATCGGTGAGCTGGCTTCTCTTGCTAATCACGTTCATAGAAGAAAATATTGCAAGATAATCATCCCATAATCATTTCAACATCAACTGTCCCCTTTAAAACAAAAATGCATAAAATTTATTTATAAAAATCATTATTACATTATGATAATAGTAAGATTGTCGGGAAGGTAAAACAATTTCAAGAGTTGGAATTTTCCCTTCATAAAAATGTATACACTTTGGCCCCATATATCATGAATATATATTCCTTGAATAAATTAATTTTTGGAAACATAAATAATTAATGAAACACAAAAATTACTTTGAATTATAAGGAATAATTTCACGTAAGTAATTTAAACCAGCTTATAAAAATATGACCATCAATAATTTGGAGAAGACCTTCATACACAAAGGACCAACATATCAACTTTACTGTAGAATAGTTTCAACCTTCAAGGATGGGAGACATGCTATGCGAAATACGAATCTGATAACCCATAATATCAACCTCGACCTTTACATGCAATAATAAAGATGACATATAAATCCCATAAAGATCAAGATCAAATAATAAGGTTGTGTTATGCGTAATTCGTAAATTGAACGAAAAGCCTTGGAAATATAATTCAAATGAACTTTGATAAGGTGCCAAAAAATAAAATAATCAACCTTAAACCTTATCAATATTTACGATAACAAAATCACATAATAAAATCAAATTATAAATATTTGGATAAGATGTCAAAATTAGGTTATGACAAATTATTAACCCTTATCCCTTGATTTTCAATGCAAATCCACTCAAAATAATAATTTCAAAGTAGTGATTTTGTTAACTAATCCATAGCTCACAAAGGTTTTTCTTTAAAAAACATTTAATTTCATTGTTTCAGTAGCTTCTGGAATGTCACCATTTCAGTAGCTATCAATTCTTTAGGTTTTGTATATGAAATTCAAGCATTTCATCGAAACAAAATACAATTTTGTTTGATGAAATAATGTTTTTTAAAGGCTGTTGGGTAGGGGCACAACAAGTGGATTCCAACCTTTCCCTCAAGGTTGAAGGTGGAAGACCAGTGATGCTCCTGTTATGTGTCGACGCACTATTTTCTAAGCATGGAGGTGTGGAAAAGGGAAGTATGCAGCAGAGATCCTGAATAGGTTCAGGATGATGGACTGCATGACCACACCTATGGCATCGAACCTAGAGCTGTTAAGTGATGCTTCATTAGAGATGGTTGATGCTATGATGTATTGTTAGATGATTGGGTCCTTAATGTATCTGATGAACATGAGACCAAACATTTGCTTTGCTATGAACACCTTGATCCATTTCTTGATAGATCCGAGACATGTTCACTTAATTGTTGCAAAGCATATTCTGAGGTACCTGAAGGGTACAATTGATTATGGGCTCAAGTACGATATGAATCAGAAGATTAACCTAGAGGGTTATGTTGATTCAGATTGAGTAGGCAGTGCCATCGATAGGAAGAACATTTCAGGGTGTTACTTTAATATGGGATGAGGTGTGATCTCTTGGTTTAGTAGGAAGCAATACTATGTGGCACTAAGTACAACTGAAGCAGAGTATGTCACAGCGTGTTCAGCTAGTTGTGAGGCAGTATGGCTATGAAAGCTACTGTCGGATTTATTTGATCTCTAGATGGATGCTACTTGTATACATTGTGACAACCAGAGTTGCGTGAAGTTGTCACAAAATCCAGTGTTCCATGACAATTCGAAGCATATCGAGATCAATTATTGCTATATCAGGGATATGGTGCAAAGGGGAGCAGTGAAGCTCCAGTATGTTGCGACGAAGGAACAGATAGCTGATGTATTGATGAAGCCATTGGCTAGGCATTGCCATCGATAGGAAGAACATTTCAGGGTGTTACTTCAATATGGGATCAGAATATTAACCTAGAGGGTTATGTTGATTCAGATTGGGTAGGCAGTGCCATCAATAGGAAGAACATTTCAGGATGTTACTTCAATATGGGATCATGTGTGATCTCTTGGTTTAGTAGGAAGAAATACTATGTGGCACTAAGTAAAACTAAAGCAGAGTATGTCACAGTGTGTTCAGCTAGTTGTGAGGCAGTATGGCTATGAAAGCTACTGTCGGATTTATTTGATCTCCAGATGGATGCTACTTGTATACATTGTGACAACCAGAGTTGTGTGAAGTTGTCACAAAATCCAGTGTTCCATGACAATTCGAAGCATATCGAGATCAATTATTGCTATATCAGGGATATGGTGCAAAGGGGAGCAGTGAAGCTCCAGTATTTTGCGATGAAGGAACAGATAGCTGATGTATTGATGAAGCCATTGGCTAGGCTCAAGTTCGAGTACTTCATGGAGAAGCTTGGTGTTCTCCAGATAGAGGTTTCCTCCAAGGGAAAGTGATGAGTCCCATAGCCATTTTGACATGGTGAGAGGATTGGTTCCTTCCATGGTCAGATGCAAGGGCTAAGCCATTCTATCATGGTGAGAGGATTGGTTCCTTCCATGTCAGATATGAGTGCTAAGATCCATATCCATTTTGACGTGTAGGTCAGATATAAGGGCTGATCCATTTTTTCATGGTGAGAGGATTGCTTCCTTCCATGTCAGATATGAGTGCTGGCCATTCTGTCGAGTAGGACAGATGTAAGGACAATTTCCATTCTTTGAATGGAGCTTCTTGGTGAGGTACCAGGAGAACTCAGTGTAGGACTGAGTAGCCATTTTGATGTGATAGAGGGAGGTGTTCCCACTTGATCAGATGTAAGGGCTGAACCATTATTTCATGGCTAAAGGATTAAGTTCCTTCCATTTCAGATGTGAGTGTTGGTCATTCTGACGAGCAGGTAGGATGTAAGGGAAATCACCATTCTTTAGGAGAATGGAGGCACCTGGTCAATTACTAGGTAGCTCAGTCAAGGAGGACTGTAGGCCATTATGATGTGACTGTAGGATTGGTTCCTACAAGATTAGATATGAGTGCAGAGCCCTTCCATCATTGTGAGTAGGATGTGTTCCTGCCTAGATGGATGTAAGTGCAGAGACTTTTCATCATTGTGAGCAGGATGTGTTCCTGCATGGATGAATGTAAGTGCAGAAATCTGCCATCATTGTGAGCAGGATGTGTTCCAACCTAGATGAGAGTCTTTCATCATTGTGAGCAGGATGTGTTCCAACCTAGATGAGAGTCTTTCATCATTGTGGTAGGATGTGGTTCTAGCCTGGATCGAAGAAAAGAGATCTTCCATCATTGTAGTAGGATGTGGTTTCGGCCTAGATGAAAGTACAAAAATCTTCCATCATTGTGGTAGGATGTCGTTCCAGCCTCGATGGAAGTACAGAATTCTTCCATCATTATGGTAGGATGTGGTTTCGGCCTGGAAGGAAGAACATAGATCTTCCATCATTGTTGTAGGATGTGGTTCTAGCTTAGATGGATGTGAGTACTGTGCCTTTTTTATGAGTATGTCAGAAATAAGTGCTGAAGAAGACTTACATGGAGGCTAGGCCTACAACTAGCATGAAAAAGGGCTGGCTCTGAAGAGCTTTCTGTGATGAGAAGAATCATGAGATAGCACCTGTGATGATCCATATCCATTGATGATGCCTAGTGATGATCCATATCGAGTGATGATCTAGATCTAGTGATCATGATCCAGTAGTGATGATCCAGATCCAGTGATGATCTAGATCAAGTGATGATCCAGATCCAACAGTGATGATCAAAATCGAGTGATGATCCAGATCCAGTGATGATGATGATATAGATTGAGTGATGATCTAGATTCAGTGATGGTGATCCAAATTGAGTGATGATCTAGATCCAAATGAAGATGACTTGAAGATGCAGATGACCAAATGATACAGAGAAGAAGACTTGTGCTGATAAATTGTGTTGAGAGAATACCTTCTTAGTTAAGAGGGAGTGTTGATGTATTTGTAACTTCAGAATGTATTCATCCATATTTCATATGTATTGTAACCCGATGTTTATTCTGGGTTGTATTTGTGATGTACTTGATTCATGCCATACCTCGATGTTTATTTTGGGAAGTTTCTATAATGAGAAAGTCATGTCAAGTCATTGTGGGTAACCTCCTATTGGTCAAGGGTTAAAGTCTCTATAGTTATTGTTGTACAAGAATAAACACCTTATAACCAAAGGTATGGGGTTACAAACATACTCTTAAGACTTGCAGGCAATCACATTTAAAGTACAAAAAGGAAACAAGAAGATAGGATAGAATCACTCGATTCACAACGGTTGATCCTAGCTTTGTCTTCTTCCACTCTGCTTCTCCTCCAAAGCTTTCAGGGATGTTTCTCCTTCACCTGTAAAGAGCAAATGCTCCAAGTGCAAGCTTATACATGTATATAGGATAGGTTAGATAAACAGTATATGGAGTTCTTAATCATAAATATTAATCAAACCATGATACATGAAATACATTCAAAACACATTTGGAACAAGGATTCTCTTTATTAACAATAGTGAATGAGTTAAGGTTACAACCCAATGCTTGAAACAAGAACTCCTCTGCAACCAAAGGATTCTGAGTTCTACTGCTCCAAATACTTCTAAATAGATACCACCAGCATAACTTTTCTCTCCAAGTATGATTGATTAATACCCTCCCCAAGGCCTTTATTTATACTTAGTGAAATAAGCCAGTTTCAAGGGTTGAGGAGGTTGAGACAGTTAATATGGTTATAGTTAAGGGCTTAACAAATCTCAAATAATCGTGACTTATTATTTTTAATGTCAAAGGAAAGTGTACAAGAGTATTGATACTGGACACCCATGTATAACATGTGAGTTGCTCTAAGGGAAACCCGCGTACAGATCTATACATGGGTTGCAATGAAAAATACTCACATAGAGTACGCAACATGTTGCACGAAAATTCATGTATGTACATGGGTTGCATATAGGAAAAGGTGCGTACAGCAATTGAAATATTAAAAGGTAAAAATGGCAAGCTAGATGGATAATGAATGTATTCTATAGTGTTTTAGGAAACCTTCAATCCATAAATTTCCTTTTGTGCACCAACATAGGAAATGTTGGCACTCGAACAGAGAAGTGCCATTTGGGTTGATAATAGTTATGGGGCCCTTGGGTTATTAGACTATTCTAGTGAAGTCGACCCTAGGTGAGTCATTGTAAGTTGGGGCAATAGTCCCCACCATTGTGTTACCCTCCTATTGTTCGGAGGAGGAAAAGTCCCCACAAGTGGTGGGGAACTAGGGTTATTATACACTCCTAGAGATGTCGACTCTAGTAAGTAATTGTTAAGTGAGGCCGACATGATGGAGTGGGTTCCAAGTGAATGAAAGAATATAAATAGAGAGTGAGTCTCTCTATTTAGGACACACACACTCACTCATTGGGGAGCATGAGTGGGAGAGGAGAAGCTCTCTCAGTGTGAGAGAGAGAGACTGTTGCTGTCGAGAGATCATCTTACTATTTTGGGGTTTTACCTTTTAGTGTTGATTCTGTCTCTGAGGAAGTTGCGAGGTTTTCTCCTTTATGGTTTCCCCGAGGAAAATTATTTATGTGTATTATCTCTTGTGTTGTGATTGTGTTTTATTGATGTGCATGTTATTATATCAGTTAAAGATCCTAATATCATAATGGTAGCTTGAATGATAAAAATCTAACACATTCTTAGAATGGAGGCACTTGGTCAGTTACCAGGAAATCTTAGTCTGGGACTGAGGGCCATTCTGATATGACTGTAGGATTGGTTCCTACATGATTAGATGTGAGTGCAGAGCCCCTCTGACATGCATGCTAGATTGGTTCCTCACATGTGCAGATGTAAGTGCAGAGCCCTTCTGACATGCATGCTAGATTGGTTCCTCACATGTGTAGATGTAAGTGCAGATCCCTTTTAAACATGTATGTTGGATTGGTTCCTTGCATGTGTTGAATGTAAGTGTAGATCCATTTCGAACATGTATGTTGGATTGGTTCCTTGCATGTGTCGAATGTAAGTGCAGAGCCCTTTCGAACATGTATGTTGGATTGGTTCCTTACATGTGTCGAATGTAAGTGGAGATCCTTTTCGAACATATATGTTGGATTGGTTCCTCGCATGTGTCAAATGTGAGTGCTGGGACTTTCTAATAGGGGTGTGGGATTGGTTCCCACATCATCATATGTGAGTGTTGAGCATGCCTTTCTGATATGATTATAGGATTGGTTCCTACATGATCCGATATAAGTGTTGGGTGGGCCATTCTAAATTAGGGTCAAATATAAGCACTGAAGAAGACCTACATGGGGGATAGGTCTACAACCTGCATGAAAAAGGGCCGGCTCTATAGAAATTCCTCTGACAAGAAGAATCATGAGATAGCACCCATGATGATCCAATGATGATGATCCAACAGAGATGATCCAGATTGAGGGATGGTCCAGATCCAAAGATGATGCTCTAGAGATGATCTAGATCGAGGGATGATCCAGATCCAGTGATGATGATCCAGATCGAGTGATGATCCAGATCCAGGTGAAGATGACTTGAAGATGAAGGTGACTTGAATATAGAGATGACTTGAAGGTGAAGATGACAAGGACTCAATGATGATATAGATGATATAGAGAAGAAGACTTGTGCTGATAAATTGTGTCGAGAGAATACCTTCCTAGTTAAGAGGGAGTGTTGATGTAATTGTAACTTCGAAATGCATTCACTTGTATTTATTATGTATTGTACCCCAATGTTTATTTTGGGATGTGTCTATAATGTAATTGAGTCATTTCATACCCCGATGTTTATTCCGAGAAGTTTCTATAATATAAACAAGTCATGTCAAGTCATTGTGGGTAACCCTCCTATTGGTTAAGGGTTAAAGTCTCCGTAGTTGTGGGGCCCTAGGGTTGTTAGCCTATCCTAGAGAATTCGACCCTAGGTGAGTCATTGTAAGTCAGTACAATAGTCCCCACCATTTTTTTAAGGATAAAACTCCTTGTTGGTCGGAGGAGGCAAAGTCCCCACAAGTTGTGGGGAACTAGGGTTATTAGACACTCCTAGAGATGTCGGCTCTAGTAAGTAATTGTTAAGTGAGGCTGACATGTTGGATTGGGTTTCAAGTGAAAGATAGAATATAAATAGAGAGTGAGCCTCTCTATTTATCACACACACATTCACTCATTAGGGCGCATGAGTGAGAGAGAAGTTGACGGGATCAAAGAGAGAAACTACTGTTGTCAGGATATCATCTTTATGTTTTCGGGTTTTACTTTTTGTGCTGATTCTATCTCTCAGGAAGTTGTGCGGTTTTCTCCTTTATGGTTTCCCCAAGGAAAATTCTTTGTGTCTCTTGTCTCTTTTGTTTTATTGCTGTGCATGTTATTCTCTCAGTTAAAGATCCTAAGATCATAATTCTAGCTTGAATGATAAAAATCTAACATAATCAAGTAATGACTCCTAAGTTAGGAAAATATAATCTAATAGACTAAGCATGGACAAGGAAGAACTATAAATCCTAACACACCCCCTTAATCCTAACTTGGACAACTGTGGGCCCTGACAACATAGCCAAAATTCACCCATTGCAATATAAAAGAATTAAAAAATATTGCTTAATAGACTGAGGAAATAGAGAAAACCTCATGGGAACCCCCCGCCCCCTCAAAATAAGTAGTGAATCGGGAAAAACAAGTTTAAAAACTTGTAAATATTTTGCTGCAATTTTCAGCAATATGCAGCAGCAAATGTAGTATCTTGGTTATTTTGTGCAGCAACATCCTGATATTGTGCATGTGAACCTCTCCAAAGTAAATGGTTATGTCTAGAGGAATTTTCCTCTTTGGAAGAAGAATAAATTCCTCAACTAAATCAGGAACATAGACAACTGGAATATGAAAACTGGACCCATATAGAGCAACTGAGATTAGCTGATGAGAGAGAAAAAGTGCTTGAGAATTCGAACCATGTGAGTAAATACCAAGCAGATGATATATTGCATCCTTTAAAATAAAACCATGTGAGGTATAATCAGCTCCAAGCATTAGGAGCAAGTGTCCAAGCAAATGCAAAATGTCTCCATCTTTACTAGTTCTGTGAGGACATGAGTATGTGATTAAATAGAAAGGTAGAGAGTTCTTGGCACCATGGACAGTGATTGATTCTGCTCCATAATATGATATAGCCTCAAAAATAACCAATTATCCATAAAATATACTATCAGCAAAATCATAAGAGAAAACTAACATCAAATCCCCACCAACAGTTTTGAAAGAGACAGGTGGTACTTAATTTTTCACACCAAAGTTGATGAGAATAGCTACAATCATTACTGGAAGCTATTGAAACTTAAAAATTGAACCAAATGAGATCATACCAGATCCAAATGAGTTCATAGCATATCCAATAGTGTGTAACAAATTCAAGTGCTCCACCGATATGGTAGATGCAGGAATTTTCCTTCTTTAAAACTCTCAGTATTGGTGCATTCAATCATGTAGGAAATTATTGGAAGCTCAAGATCAATGAGAGTGAAAGGATCACTCCTAGAGTATGATATTATTTCCAAAATATTAAAGGTATTACTTTTATGGAAACCAACATCATTAGAGATAGAAAAATCAAATACCTCTTCATTTTCTGAAACAATCACCGGTAAACTATGCACATAATTTAAAATAGAAGAATCACTTGAGACTCAATTATTGCATAGAATGGAAGGAGAGTTTTTCCTCAATAGTAGAGATTTGAATGTCTTCTTCTGGATCAGCTATATGAGAAGATGAGATATAATATGTCTCATAAACTTTTAGAGTAGCAGGAGAGGGAGTCACTCCAAGGATACTTTCTTCAATTCGAATTGGTTGTGTTGAAGATTCTACTTCTTCTTCATCTTGAACAATTTGCTTTGTTGCAAGATAGGGAACATAGAGTACATTCTTGAACTCATCATGCTGGATTTTAACTGAAACTCTACCAACAATTGGAATTTTGGATTCATCTCCCATATGAGTGTTAGGTCCTCTTGATAGAGTGAAAGTAGTGAATTATTCCCTGGAGGAAACCATGTGGTTCGATGCTCCAGAATCTATCAATTAATCCTTCGACGGTGTGAGGCCTCCTTCAAGGCATGGCACCTCTCAAATTCTACAGTCTTCTCTCCAGCATTAAGCATCTATGCATCTTGTGGAAGGGAAATACTATTCTATTCAAGGAGTGTTTACAATTGGTTGAGGGTCTTCTTCATGCACTAGCTCTCGGGATGAAAGCCCCTCATACAATAAGGACACTTAGTATTTACAAGAAATTTCTTTCACTTGGAGATTGAGGCTCCTTTGGAATACTTATGAATATGTTTGGAATTTGAATCAGTGGCTTTAGGATCCTTCCTGGGGAAACCGAATCTGGTTGGTCTGATACTAGTCGAATTTGACTATCATTTCGAATGATAAATATTATAATATATTAGATGATGAATATTACAATGATGTATTGGCCTTAAATATGGCTTGGACATTCATGATGAGGAGATGCCTCCTTCCATACTAACATAACTATACATTATTTAATTATTTAATTATTTCTTATTTTATATTTGTTACATTGCCACTCCTTTTAAGGGAGCTTTGTCCTCAAAGCTTAAGTATTTTCCTAATGCCATCTTTATTCTGGCTCTATGTCGCACTAATGGCTTGAGAGGTGCAATTTTGATTACGAATGTATAGCTCTGTTTGTGAACGTATGAGTGGCTGCAGGTTCCTTTGCTTCGCTAGTGGCGCAACTTCCATGAAATGACAAGGAATACAAAGCAGCGACTACAATGATTAACATAAAATGTGAAATACTATGCCTCTCCATGGTAGACAAATCCATATGCTACTGAAAATGCAAAATATCAATTGGATTTAAGCAGGTGGTGATAGAGCTATGTGGATTTCAATAAATCCTGATGTATTCATATACTCTTTTTTTTCTTTTCATTTAAATTGTACATGTAACATGCCAATCTCATCTCTCGATCATTATATAAATCTAATATATGATTCACTAGAAGAATAAAGCAAAAAAAAAATGTAATAATATATTAAAATGTAATATTATATTAAAGTCAACTGAATTTTTTTTTTAATTTCTTCCATTTTACATGTACCATGAATATCTGGTCTTTTTTTTTCTTTTTCTGATAGTTAACTTTAATATAAGTAATTTTTTTTTCTATGGGACTTTTAATCTCTAATTAAGTGGGGATCCTTTATGTGACCATCCATTATTTGACTATATGATTCTGTGATTCAAAGAAGATTGATCAAACACATAGAAAATTGCAATTTCATCAATGAAGATTGTAATTTTAGTGAAACTTTTGATAAAAAACATTAAAAAGATATAAATTGTTAAAAATTTAGCTTGAGAATACTCAATAGTTACAATGACTAAAGAATAAACCTTTTTTTAAACATGTTTCACTAAGCCTACAAACACAAAAAAAAACTTATTTTTTAGGAGAGTACTCAATAGTTCACATGGTTTAGAGCGCTTGCAACATATTTTAAATAGTGTTGGACATCATAATCTTATAGTTCACTAGGTGTTATGTATTTTTTTCTTTTTTGATTTATTATATCTTGAAATATTTAATGATATTAGATTGTGATATTGAAACATTGTTATATTAATAAATGTTATATTTAAAAAGTGGAAAAAAAAGAAATATAATATAATAGAAATCCATATCATATATCATATTACAAAATTATAAAAAAAAATTCAACATTTATATGGAGTTAGCAATAAATAATGAAATCCATGAAATGTTGGGTGGTTTTTATACATAATATCAATGATATCATTAAAGAGGTGGAACATTGTCATTATATATTTATAAAAAGTTGATTAAAAATATTTAATATTGGTTTTTTTTATTATCATGTAACCGATGAGAAGATCATTGTCATTGACCTCTATACTTATAAAAACTTGATTAAAAATATATAATATTGTGTTTTATAGATGTTTTAAGTTTTGTTAAATTTTTTATTATAAAAAATATTAAAATATTATTTATTTAAATTATATTAAAAAAAATTATAAATAAATCAAACTAAATTAATAAATAAATTTATATAAAAATAAATAAATTTAAAATCAAAACATAAAATAATATCTTTTTAGTAAAATATTTAATATCATTTTTTAATATATGTTTTAAGTTTTATTAATTTTTTTATTATAAAAAATACTAAAATATTATTTATTTAAATTATATAATAAAAAATTATAAATAAATCAAATAAAATTAATAAAAAATAAATTTAAAAATAAATAAATTTAAAATCAAAACATAAAATAATATCTTTTTTAGTAACTTCTATTTAGACTGATATATAAAAAATATAAATTTAAATACAACACTGTTACATAAAGGAGAATTTGAATCATGTAGATATGATTCGAATGTACCAACTCAATCTTGAGTCACTGGATAACTAGAAGTGTCTAAATCTCTATCAAAGCTCACTAGTCTAACTCCATATGTCTAATTCGGTATCTCAATCAGTTAAACGAGTTAAACAGATGAGGTAGGTGTGAAATGGAACCTACCCCCATGCATCCATGCAATACTAGTGCTAACTGAACTCGAGGATATCTAACTGTATCAACTACCAAAAACTGAAGGAGGTTGGTGGTGGCACTCTCACTGGCTCTTGAATTATAGGGATTGGTCTGAGAGGAACATAAATTAATGCATGAACATGCATTGAATTGCACTTAACCTCTATATGTGTTCCCCACACTCTAGTGGATGGTAGTGGTGGCACCAATAGACCAAGTGGACCCAATGGTACTAGTCGACCCATAATCAATTAATCACTCCTAAGTTAGGAAAATATAATCTAATAGACTAAACATGGACAAGGGAGAATTATAAATCCTAGCACACCCCCTTAATCCTAAATGGGACAACTGTGGGCCCTCACAACACGGCCAAAATTCAACCATTACAATCTAAAAGAATTAAAAAATATTGCTTAATAAACTGAGGAAATAGGGAAAACCTCATGGGACCCCCCCCCCTCAAAATAAGTAGTGAATCAGGAAAAGCAAATTTAAAAACTTGTAAATATTTTGCTACAATTTGTAGCACTATGCAGCAGCAAATGTAGTATCTTGGTTCTTTTTTGCAGCAACATCCTGACACTGTGCATGTGAACCTCTCCAAAGTAAATGGTTATGGCTGGAGGAATTTTCCTCTTTGGAAGAAGAAGAAAATCCTCAACTAAATCAGGAACATACACAACTGCAAGATGAAAACTGGACCCATGTAGAGCAACTGAGATCAACTGATGAGAGAGAAAAAGTGCTTGAGAATTCGAACCATGTGAGTAAATACCAAGCAGATGATATACTACATCCTTTAAAATAAAACTATGTGAGGTAAAATCAGCTCCAAGCATTAGGAGCAAGTGTCCAGGTGAATGCAAAATGTCTCCATCTTTACCAGTTCTGTGAGGAGATGAGCATACGATCAAATAGAAAGGTAGAGAGTCCTTGGGACTGTGGAGAGTGAATGATTGCACTCCATAATCTGATATAGCTTCAAAAATAACCAATTATCCACAAAAGATAATATCAGCAAACGCATAGGAGAAAACTAACATCAAATCCCCACCAACAATTTTGAAAGAGACTTGTGGTACTTAATTTTTCACGCCAAAGTTGATGAGAACAACTACAATCATTACTGGAAGCTATTGAAACATAAAAATTGAACCAAATGAGATCATATCATATCAAAATAAGTTCATATCAGTTCCAAGACTGTGGAACAAATCCAATTGCTCCACCGATATGGTAGATGCACAATTTTTCCTTCTTTAAAACTCTGAGTATTGGTGCATTCAATCATGTAGGAAATTCCTGAAAGCTCAAGATCAATGAGAGTGAAAGGATCACTCCTAAAATATGATATTATTTCCAAAATATTAAAGGTATTAATTTTCTAGACACCAACATCATTAGAGATAGAGAAATCAAATACCTCTTCATTTTCTGAAACAGTCACCAGTAAACTATGCACATAATTTAAAATAGAAGAGTCACTCAAGACTCAATTATTGCATAGAATGAAAAAAGAGTTTTTCCTCAATAGTAGAGATTCAAATGTCTTCCTCTGGATCAGCTATATGAGAATATGAGATATCATATATCTCATAAACTTTCGGAGCAGCAGAAGAAGGAGTCACTCCAAGGATACTTTCTTCAATTCGAATTGGTTGTGTTGAAGATTCTGCTTCTTCTTCGTCTTGAACAATTTGCTTTGTTGTAGGACAAGGCACATAGAGTACATTCTTGAACTCATCATGCTGTATTTTAACTGAAACTCTCTTAACAACTAGAATTTGGGATTCATCTCCCATATGAGTGTTAGGTCCTCCTGATAGAGTGAAAGTAGTGAAATGTTTCCTGGAGGAAACCATGTGGTTCGATGATTTAGAATCTATCAAGTAATCATTCAACAGAGTAAGGCCTACCTTCAAGGCATGGCACCTCTCAAATTCTCTGGTCTTCTCTCCAGCATTAAGCATCTATGCACCTTGTGGAAGGGAAATTTGTTTTGTTCAAGGAGTGTTTGCAACTGGTTGAGGGTCTTCTTCATGCACTAGCTCTTGGGATGAAAGCCCCTCATACAATAAGGACACTTAGTATTTATAAAAAAATTCTTTCACTTGGAGCTTGAGGCTCCTTTGAAATACTTATGAATCTCTTTTGACTTTGAATCAGAGGCATTAGGATCCTTCCTAGAGAAACTGAATCCTGTTAGTATGATACTAATCGAATCCGACTATCATTTTGAATGATAGATATTGTAATTTATTAGATGATGAATATTACAATGATGTCTTGGCCTTAAATATGGATTTGACATTCATGATGAGGATATGCCTCCTTTAATACTAACCTAACTCTAAATTATTTAATTATTTAATTATTTCTTATTTTATATTTGTTACATTGCCACTCCCTTTAAGGGAGCTTTGTCCTCAAAGCTTGAGTATTTTCCTATTGTCGTCTTTCTTCTGGCTCTATGTCGCACTGATGACTTGAGAGGTGCAATTTTGATTATTATGTCTTGGTATTTGCAATAAGTATGAACTTGGTGAAGTTTTGTTTACGCTTTTTCTACTTGTGTGATTGCTTCTTTTAACTATGTTTGTCATCAATTGAGATTCTCGACATACATTATAACCTTAACTATTTTTGCGTTGTTATCTCCAACACATTTTGTGTCAGTTCCCTTAAACAGGCTCCTTGTGCTTATAATGCTCATAAGAACACCGTTCTTATCTTGTGTCTAATAGATATTATAGTTTCTTCTATTGATGTTCTTTATAGCCATTTTTGTGATGATATATGTCCTTCATGTGTTTGTGATTGTGACATTTTTGTTGCAGCATTGATCATCCTTATTGTTAGCAACATCGGCTTGTCTCTTATCACAATCTTGGTCAGGATCATCCTTCTCCTTGTCAATTATTTCGTTGTCCATTCCCTTATTACTAGGGTATGTTATATCTTTGTATTGCATGTTATATTGATTGATGCCATTACTCCCATCGAGGATGACCTACTGGCCTACTGTATCTTCCTTTTTTTCATCAACTTGGGTGGCTTCTTCTATGTGATTTTCACCTCCATCTACATTTACTTTAAATGTTTCGTCCATAGTTTTATTTATTTCATTTATGTCCTTAAGGATTTCCTCAAGGAGATCTATGAATTTGTCACTCTTACTATAAGATGCCATGGATGTTTGTAGAACTCTATTTTGGCCTTTTAAGGTGAAATTTTGAATAATAATATATTAATTAATTATTATTATTATTATTATTAATATTATTCATAAACTATAGAATATTTGTGTGTATATATATATTAAACAGATATTCTAATATTAAATATAATATTTGATTTTTTTTAAATGTATTAAAATATTATATTATATTATATTATATTATAATATATTTTTTTGTTTTTTTTATGTTTTGGTTGCAGGTCATGGAGTTGGAGGGAGTGACGGCGTGTGATGGGAGGTTGTGGCAGTGTGAGAAGAGGAGTGGTTGCGGTGTTGGTTGTAGTAGCAGGGAGTGTGTGAAGTGGATACACTAGGGAGGAGTGGATGAGTGGACAAATGGAGGTGGCATGGAGCAAAGGTTGAGACAGGAGGCCATGGGAATGAGTAGGAAAAGGAGGAATGAAAAGGAGCTTGGGGCAGGATGGATGGAATGAAGGATGTGTATGTGGGTGGTGATGGAGGGCGATGGTGGAGGGCGGGGAGGAGGGAACGTCGGTGGAGAGGGGACACAAAGGAATGTGGGGCAGGTGGAAGAGTGTGGGGTGCAGAGGAGTTGGTGGATGGTTGTCGGAGGGTGTTGAGTGCGTAGGAGGGAGTGGAGTGATGGGATCACACAAGAGGAAGGGAGTGAGAGGTGATGTGGGTGAGGCATAAGGATGGAGCAACAAATGATGGTGAGGCAAGAATTGGAGAGGAACGTGTAGTGGTGACGATGGGGGAGGACTGCAGCAGCGATAGGAGAGCATGGAGATGGAAGAGGATTAGAAGTGTGGAGGAGCAGAAGAATTTAGGAATTGATGAGCCTAGTACAAGCTCAAGTAAGAGCCTCATTGGAATATACGGCCTATGACCATTAATTTTCAAACTTTGTCTAGTTTTTGTGGCTTTTAGTCTCACTCCAGGGTTTCCCTGAAATCTTGCATTCTCTCTCTGGCTCTGTCCAGCCCCATCTCCCTTCATTCTCCAACTCTTCCCTTCATTCCACCAACTCCTGTGCCACCCCTTCCTCCATCATGCACACTCCTCCATGCCTTGCCAACTCTCAGACCTCCTCTCTTCCTACTTCCTCCAACATCCTCCATTCATCTCTAATACCAAATGGAGCAACCTTATCCGGTTGGACTCTCTATAATCGTATCAAACCAACCAGACTCGGTTGGAAGCGCAAAAAGGGGATGGATGGTGTGAGGTAGTTGTAGCATGGAAGGAGCGATAGTGGGAGGGGACGAGAAAGGGATGTGCTGAGGAGGTGAGTGTGCAAAGGTGGGTGCGTGGAGGTGGGTGCACCATGGAGAGAGCACGAGGGATGGTTTGCATGATGGTTGGAGTGTGGGTGGCGTGCAAGGAAGAGGTAGACATAAGATAGAGGTGGAAGGTGTGAAAGGTGAAGGGTGAAGACAGATGACGTGGGCAAATGATGGCGACAGTAGATGGGAAGGGAAGGAGCTGAGCGCGTGGGAGATGGTGGAGCAGCAGAGGGTGGGGGACGTTGGTTTTTTTTTTTTTTTTTTTTTTCTTTTTTTTTTCTTTTTCTTTGGGAAACACTTGGGATGAAGTGATAGGTGGTGAAATGGAGCAGCGGAAGAAATCAAGTATTGATGAGCCAAGTCTAAGCTCAAAGTGTAGGAGCGAATTTGCTCTAATACCAAATGGAGCAACCGAATCTAGTTGGTATGATACTAGTTGAATCCGACTATCATTTTGAATGATAAATATTATAATATATTAGATGATGAATACTACAATTATGTCTTAGCCTTAAATATAGCTTGGACATTCATGATGAGGAGATGCCTCCTTTCATACTAACCTAACTATAAATTATTTAATTATTTCTTATTTTATATTTGCTACACTTCCCCTTGTGTTTCCCTTTATCTTTTTCATTGGTTGAATCTGACATCACAAAATCTTGGTTCTTGGAAGTTTAGAGGAATCCCATTTGGACCAACTTATCCTACTCTTGTATTAAAGACCCGACAAAGCCATCTAGTGAAGGTATCTTCCAATTGGGGATGGGCTATCTTTCGGAATGGAAGGTAGAGATAAATAAAGAGTAAAAACCAAGATTATTAAGCATGGAGAGAACAAGATGATCATCCTTCCTCTTTATTCAGCATTGCTTACACTGTAGTTCTAGAGACTTGAATTTTGTGAAAAACTACTGGATGGTTTCAAAACTGCATGGTTACAATGCAATTAGCTCATTCTCCAATATATGCTCTTGAATCTCATCTTGTTTTCCAAAAAATAATTCAAGCTTCTCCCAAGCCCCTTTAATATTCTTCAATCCCTCAAGGTGAAATAGGAGATCCCTTGAGATGTGACTGCAAAGGGAGCCAAATGCTTCATCCAATCGATTCAGGAACTTATTTTCCTTTGTATGATGATGAGGTCCTGTCTCTTTGCCTATAGTCATCCTATACAAACCAAGCTTGCACAAGGATACCTGCATAACTTCCCTCCAATTAACGTAGTTGAAGGGTGTAATGATTTGGGATAAGAGAGCTGAGGAATCCATCAATTTTCCTTCCGAACAGTCAATTCTTCAATTAAGCTACGTAGTACATGTAAGAAAAACTACAAAAAAAAGAATCACAATCATGTCATAATCAAGCCTTCCATCACGACATGTACACTTTCTCAGGGTTTGTCATGTGTGCAGAGACTTCTCTAAACGAATGCATATTTAGCAATGCACACTTTGCAAGAATTATGTGGAAACCCAACTGCTTCTAGTGTACAACGGAGATTGGATAGACTTGTTGTATGCTTGAATAGGATTTGATACCATGTTTGAATTATTGTGCCATTGATCTACAGGAAATTATTGCAATTGAATTGTATTATTGTGCAATGGAATGGAATGAAAAATAAACATTGAACAAAACAAATTTTTCACATAAAACTATTAAGTATTGCTCAGTAAAATTACAGTATTAACTTCATTAATCCAAGCAGTATACAACAGTTTTACATAAAGGATAATTCATATCATATGGATATTATTCGAATATACCAACTCGATCCTAACTGGATGGCTAAATAGAAGTTTCTAAATCATTATCACAGCTCACTAGTCTAACCCCATATGTCTAATTCACTCTCTCAATCATTTAAACTAGTTAAACTGACGAGGTAGGAGAGAAACGGTACCTATCCCCATGCATCCATGCAAGACTGGCACTAACTAAACTAGAGGACATCTAACTAAATGTAACTGGAGAATAACTTATATTAACTAGGTACCAACTACCAACAAGTGAAGGAGGTTGGTGGTGGCACTCCGAGTGTCTCCTAAATTGTAGGGATTGGTCCCAGAGGCACATAAATTGATGCACAAACATGAAGTCAATTGCAGTTAACCTCTATATTTGTTCCCTACACTCTAATGGTTTGTATTGGTGACACCAATATCCCAAGTGGACTAAATGGTACTAGTGGACCCAATATCAAGTAATGACTCCTAATTTCTACAACTTTAATCTAATAGACTAAGTATGGACAAGGGGGTATTATAAATCCTAACATGAAGATGTTGGATAAAAATTGAATCATATAATAATCCCGGTCCAATAGAAACTCAAGTCCCCATATAGTAAAATATATAACCAAGAAGTTTATAATTTCAAAAACAAAATCTTTTTGTAAAAACGAAAGAGAAATGGAAGATAAAAACCAAGAAAGGACAACCCTATTGTTTTTAGTAATGGAGGTATCTTTCAAGGAAGAAGAATGAAAGGCTTTGCAACATTGAAGGTAACTCTTATATCCTCTATTTTCTTGAAATAACATATAAATTGTATGCCATTGTTTTCATATATTGAGGGACAAATTACTCGAAATGTATCCTCTATAAAAATGTATGTTCCCATCCCTTACAAAATTTATCTTCAAAGAAATATTCCTCTCCAGAATAAAGACAACATGGTCCAATGTCTACACATGACATTTTTATGTTTAATGTAGTTCATAATACATAAACAATTTGGTATTTATTTCTTATATAACAAAAACACTAAAAATATTATATCATGAAAATGATGTATGACTTACCAATAGCACCTAGTGCACTTGTGGGAGGCACCACCATGACAGAATTTATACTCAAATTCATCCTTGCATAGATATAGTTGTGTGTGGGAATCACATGGCGCTCCCACCAAGTGATGAATTCATCCTCTTAGGAACTTGCATCCCATCCTCCGCCAAGTATCAGAATCAATCATTTCAATCGTATCATGGTGGGATCTTATAGGGCTATTGGATATACATACTCCCATGGGCTTATCGAAGCAGTCACTCAAAGAATAATGAGAATAGGATACTTTGAAATGACAAAGTATTCATATTTCTTTACTTGCATCCTGATAGTTGGGATTTCATGCATCCAAACAAGTTTGTGCTCCAAACATATAGTATTCCTCTCAAACCTTGAGCTGCACAAGACATTTATGGCCTTGAATTCCAGTGAAGTGTTGCAAATCCTCTAATTTGACCAATGGTCATCACTATGCCATTCATACTTATAGCCTCTACATATGCAATTGAGGCTTGTGTTCCTACCATTTGGGGACCAACATTATCGTATTTTTCCATGTATTCCTCTATCCTCATACCCGCGACACTAAAATATTTGAATCTTAGTATATCTCCTCGGTGTGAAATCTGTGGAACGAAGTATATGTCCTCAACCTCTCATTAGAGGAAAATTGGGGTCTAAAATGGTCCTTATAATAAAATGCGCCAACAATAAGTTCTTGTGAGTTGGAATTCAAGAACCAATAGAATTCCAATAAAATGAGTCAACCATAATGGTTGAATGGACATATTTGTCATAAAAAACTACTTTTTTTGTTCGTATTTTCGACATATATCCCTATGTTTTAACTAAAATTTTGATTGGGAGAGCTTGTTGCATGAATATTTTGATTCTGCATGCAAGGAGCTCTCCCGATCGAAATTTTAGTAAAAACACAGGGAGATAATGGTTGAATTGACATATTTGTCATAAAAAACTACTTTTTTTGTTCGTATTTTCGACATATATCCCTATGTTTTAACTAAAATTTTGATTGGGAGAGCTTGTTGCATGAATATTTTGATTCTGCATGCAAGGAGCTCTCCCGATCGAAATTTTAGTAAAAACACAGGGAGATAATGGTTGAATTGACATATTTGTCATAAAAAACTACTTTTTTTGTTCGTATTTTCGACATATATCCCTATGTTTTAACTAAAATTTTGATTGGGAGAGCTTGTTGCATGAATATTTTGATTCTGCATCCAACGAGTACCCACAATGCATACGTTTGATGGACCCTGCTACCCCAAAAACAAGAAATACCTGAAAAGATGTGATGATGACAATCGTCACGTTTTTTCAAGTTCATCATCACGTTTTTTCAGGTATTTCTTGTTTTTGGGGTAGCAGGATCCGTCAAATGTATGCATTGCGAGTACTCGTTGGATGCAGAATCAAATTCTGCATGCAAGGAGCTCTCCCGATCGAAATTTTAGTAAAAACACAGGGAGATAATGGTTGAATTGACATATTTGTCATAAAAAAAACTTTTTTTTTTGTTCATATGTGTTTTTACTAAAATTTTGATCAGGAGAGCTTGTTGCATGTATAATTTGTTTCTGCATCCAACAAGTACCCACACTGCATACTTTTGACAGACACCACTACCCCAAAAACAAGAAATAGTACCTAAAAAAAGTGATGATGATGTCATCATCACATCATCATGTTTTTTCAGGTATTTCTTGTTTTTGGGGTAGCAGGGTCCGTCAAAAGTATGCAGTGTTGGTACTCGTTGGATGCAGAATCAAATTCTACATGCAACAAGCACCCGATCGAAATTTTAGTTAAAAAATAGGAATATATGTCGAAAATATGAACACAAAGTAGTTTTTTTCTTTTTTCCTCCAAAGTAATAAATATTATTTTATTATTTTAACTATTATTTTATTATTTTTCTTAGGAGGCCCATTTTAGACCTCAAAATTCCGCTAATGATTTTCTTAGGTTTTCCATCTATTATAAAGGCATCGAACTCTTGATCCCAGTGTGCTATTAGTAACTACAACAATCATTTTTTAGCATGCATATTACTTTGTTCAAAGAATTTCACTAATCCAAATTGAAAATATCTATTAAAGCTTTGGGGTGTTTCAAAAATTCATTACCAATGTCCTCATTCTACATTTCTCACCATTAAACCATCATGTCAAAAAATAGCTAAATCTAAAGTCAAAATCAAATATTTATAGCTTCATGACTTTATACGCTCCATAGAATGGTTACATATGCATATATGCATTTCCTACAATGGTTACAGGGGGTATACACACACCCTATAGAGGTTTCATGGTCATACATACTTCACACCATTGGACTAAAATGCAATAAAAAGGGAATGAAATGGAAGAGAAGGTGAAGACATCTTACCTGGATATGACAGTGTCTTGAGCTGATGCCCATAGCTCCTGGAATTGATTCTAGAAGTTTGAGGTTTTTTATCCACTATTAAAACACTATTTACCCAAATTTACAAACGAAATAGTAGAACTGATTTTTCCATAATATATATTTCATTTTTAACCTATTTTTCCAATAATTTTACATTTTTAACAATTTTACATTTTTAACAATTTTGGGACTAATTGTTCCTTGTTTTATAGGATTTGGAAGGATTTTGGTTCAAAATTTTGATACCAAATTTTATCTTTCATACATATGCCACTTTCACAGGTATTTTTTTTCTAACTAGCATTTAGGATAGGTTATCCCCTCCATTGCATTATGGATTATCCTTAACATTTGCAAAGAACATTATGATCTATTTTGTGAAGTTAACAAATCGTCCTTATTAGTCCCTGCCCATGGCTAGCAGGGACTCTATGAAAGGGCTTGCCGCCTTTTGAATTAGTCTTCACTTAAACCAAAGCTTATTTACACACAAATCAAAACTATAACCTAATTTCTCTTGTTTTTTCAATTTCGTTTTCACTTAAATTAATGTATTTTGTCATCGAAATGGGAACCAACCTCTCCCAAAACCAATCAAATGATTTGAGGCCTTATTTGGCCTCAGATAAAGGAAACTCTTATTAGTCCCTGCCGCTACTATATGGTTTCTTATGTAAATGGGTAATACGAAACTCATACATGAACTAATGTTAACTTTTACTTAACATTTTCTTTTAACATTTTATGTTATAACCATTTTTCATATAATTATGTTATCATAGCTATGATGTTAGTGTGCATGCCATGATATGATGGAAGTGTGCATGTTGGACACCTAGAAGCCCTTAATTCCCTTACTTCATATCACCTATACAACACCCTTATAGAATATCACATGTACAACACCCTTACAACAGTGGCTTTTCTTCTTGCTGGTATGAGTGCGAGAGTATGAGTGGCCTGGCTTGGCTTTCTGCTGGTATGTTTTTCTTCCTTATTCTAAGAGTCTCCTTTTCTTGAAGGAATACAATAAGAGTGTTTGCTTGAATTCATTCTTTCCTATTTACCACTTACCTGATATATAACAAGGTAAAAATCTTATAATCAAATTGCAAGCATGGTTGTAGGTAGAATAAACCATTTTCAACTTATAATCAAATTGCAAGCATGGTTGCAAGTAGAATAAACCATTTTATTTTGATATTTTTATTTAATTTAAACATAAGATTTATGGCTTAGTAGCTTAAGACATGAACATGTAAACTAGGTTGTCAAATGCTTCAACTAGGATATCGTAATAGCTAAATTGTCAAAGAATTAAATACAAAATATAGGTATGAGTATATTGATAGCATCTTACCTGTTTGCATAAAAGATTTAATTATGTTGAACCTCTAGAAAATTGAGGGGCATACTCATTTTTGTATCATATCTGCAACAACATTTTAAAAAAATAGAAGAGTTTACAAACATTCTAGTGGAAGCATTTTTTCTTAGTTTTCCAAGTTTTTCACGGTCGAGTTTATGCTTGCTATTGTTTGCCCCTTTTGCAGATATTTTTTCTAATTGTGTGTTGATTATGCTTGCAATGATGCGTAGTTCGGCAGCACATTTCCAAGAGTCCCAGCACATTTTCGAGAGGCACGTATTTAGCAGCTACATATTCACTTCTACACTCTGAACAATGAGCTGAAACAATCTACAATAATTATCAATTTGACCCACTACTTCAGATTCATTTATAACCTCAAGTAAAGGTGGCAGAACAATATTCCTATTTCTTTAGTGGAAGAACAACATTCCTATTTCTTTAGATGCCTTTGTCTGTGTTTCTTTTCCTTTATGAGTGGTGATATCCAGTATTTGTCTAAGTATACAAAAAATAAAAAATAAATAACCAGTGGATGTGTTCTTAACAAAGGGAAAGGGAGATGCTTTTGTTTTAATATCATAAAGGCTTTTTACATCATTGAACCATAAATTATATACTAAAATTAAGAATTAGAAAGATTAAATTTGTAATAGTCATTTGTGATTGAGTTACCAGTACCAATAAATCTAGTATAAATTATAGGTCCAGAAGCATTTTACCTTGAATCGGCAGCTTGGCTGTCAAAAATGAGGTTTCATATTTCTTTAAAAATCTTGTTATTGTTACTAGCTTGGCTTTCAGATCCATGGTAGACACATCATTCCACCCACCTCCAAGTCATGACATTGCTCCAACCACTAGTCAATCCATTTTTATCGTTTCTTGATAATATTCTTGATCTTCCGTCTACATGCTAGGAGTTTCACTGTAATGCTCAGGTCATCTGCCAGTCGGCACCGCAACCGAACCGAAGGACTGGGAAAGGACATCATCATGTATGAATCCCATGAATGGAATAAAATCCTCTATGGTAACTTTGATTCCTGTATCTACAAAGAGATCCACGGTGGCCTGGCTAGACGCCTCTTAGCTGTTGCAAAGAACATCGCCCATGTTGAAGAGATTGAAACTGACTTTCTCGGCCCTTGGCACCGCCTATGGAGGCTTAATCGATTGTTCCAAACATGATATAACTCTATCTCCATCTTTAACAACATGACAATATATTTTCGAACACTTCGTCTTCATTCTTACCCATTGTGACAAATTAGAAACCCTTAATGGCTTCGGACAAAATTTGCTTCTGTGAATGCTGCCATTCATAAATGCAAACTGCGATGAGAGAATGGCGCATTGCCATGGTATAATTGATGAGCTTGTCTTTCTTCCAAAGGGTTTCTTGTTTAAAAATTGAGCTAAGCTACTTCAACTCTGGTGAATTGAAAGGCATGGATTAAATTGAAAGCTGCTTGAATAGGAACTGCTCAGTAGTTCAAAGACATAAATGAAGGCATTTGTTAAACACTTGTTTCACACCATGAGCCACTTGGCCAGAACATACTACCAGCTGTTATATATCTGTATGGAATGCAACAACTACTTGTCAGATGAATAAATACATAGTCTCGGGACTCATAAGGAAGACCATAGGGTTGTAGGATGGCCTAAAAATTATCGCTTAGCCAGTTGCAAGGTGTCTATAGTATGTGTTAAGGATTCAAGTGAATCAAGTTGTATACTTAAATATTTATAAAGATTCCATATCCTACGAGTGTTCGCAAGAATCCTTATTGTTCTATTTCTGCATTTCTTTTTGTAAAACAATAGTTTATTTAGTTCGTCGGCAGATTTGATAGAATTTTGATAATGTTGTTTCTTAGTCGTTTTTTTGCAAGAGGACTCAATCGTAAAAATTGCTTTAGATCAGTTATAAATATGGCAATTTATTTAGCTTTGGATATGAATTGTTTGCATAGCTGTCTGCACCCATGCCAACTACTAAACAAAATATGAATAATCAAGTTGCAATTAAAAGGAATAAATGAGCGGTGTTGACTACAATATACAAAGCTACCTAGTAAATATGGTTAACTGCGCTATCTATGTAGATGAGGCCAATTTAAATGTTGCACTATCTATGTAGCTGAGGCCAATTTAAATGTTAGATAGAGATTTATTGCTAATAAAGTCCAATCTAAATCTAAGAGTTAGATAGACAATAAAAGTCATAAATATTAAATGGAACTACTAGTTAGTATTTCATTGAAAGTACAGTCACCATCCCAAATAGAACTCCACTGATAGTACAATTATCATTGCAATTGTACTAAGCCTTTAAGAACTATAATTATTATTGCAATAGCTATTGATATGATCTGATCATGTATCGTTGACTGTGATTATACTATATACATGTATATCGTCATTTTGCAGCCACTAGTCTTGATGTGACTATGAGAGTGTTTCAGCTATTTCGAAACTTGGTCGATAATCAAGATGTGAGGTATGTAAACACAATAATTATAATCAATAATTTGGATCATAGAAATGTGAAAAACCTAATTAAAATTTTATCGATTAAGAGTTTAATATAAATTATAGTCTATTTGTGCCGGTCTATATTAAACGTTGAAGGGTTGCCAAAGAAAATCATAGTGCGAGCATTCTGGAAAACTATTCGGAGGGGGAGAGATAGGCTGATCACGGTCTCAGAAAAAGTAGGATTAGATTATTATTTATTTATCATCCATATATATGTAGTTTTTTTGTTACAAATTGATGTAGTGAATTTCTGTGTAATTAGTTTAGATTAATGAATTTCATATCAGCCAATAGCTAGTCCACTATTGGTGAAGGCCCATGCAACAATCCAATTTAGCTCCACAATCTGTCCAAATGCACGCACTAACTATATCCTATGTAGTTTCAAATCAAAGGAAAGTTGATATCCTATGCAGTTTCAAATCCACTCCACGATCTATCCAAATGCATGCATCAACTATATCCTATGCAATTTCAAATCAAAGGCAAGTTGATATCCTATGCAATTTCAAATCAAAGGCAAGTTGATATCCTATGTAGTTTCAAATCGAAGGCAAGTTGATATCCTATGCAGATTCAAATCGAAGGCATATTGATAGAGATCTAATCTCAGCAAACCTACGATCTTTCATAGTGCTCATCATTCTATTGCAACCTTACAACCTACAATCTGTGTGAGATCTATAACACCCAGTAACCGCAACAATATCCAATAACACATGTTTATAAAATGGTTCCTTATCAACACATGTTGGTGAGAATCAATTTTCTTTTTGGTGTGAATCTTATTTAAAAAACTAAAAGTAGCCTTTCGAAGAGGATGGGGCAAGGAAGATCACTACAAATATTTCCATTTCTTTGGTGTTGTCTTTGTTATTATATCGAATTGTCATTTCAGGTGATTTTCATAAAAATAAAATTCTTAAGGGATAAGGTTTAGAACAAATTATTAATATATATAAATTCATAATGAAATGAAATAATTCTTATATAATTTGAAACTATATTCAAAGATCAATCTCTTGGTGCAAAGTCTAAGAAATAATCTTTAAAATTTGCATGGGGTTGTCCCTGTTGAAGTTGTAGGTTCCACAAAGATGCAAGATTATTTTGTAGGTTTTATTGACCATGAACTCTTGGTCGGGAGATAAATTCCAAACTCTCGGTAAATAGTTTAGTCAAACTCTCATCCAAGAGTTTTTTTTTAAATATGTTGCTATGTTTGGTTCAAAATCTCGACCTATATTTTTATTAAACTCTTGGCCGAAATTATTATTAAACTCTTGGCTAGGATTTTGAGTTCGCACAAAAGAACAAGTTGAGATTTTTATATGAACTACAAAAGAGACTAATTGAACACATGCAAGAACCCAATTCACAAACTATAACCAAAAACTATCCTATAAGATTAAAAATATTAAAAATAACCAACTAAATCTATCACAAGTCTTGGAGAGATCCACTTTGATGATGACTATTGGATCATTTTTTATCTTAACCGAATACCTGACCTCTTAAGACATCCCAATGGAATTATGTATAGAGTCTTCCTTTTAAGAAGAAAAACAGCTCCAAAGAAATTGATCCTGATAGGGACTGCTTCATCCTATTGGATATAACTTTAGCAATCAATTTGTGCATTCATTTACAAAGAGAGATACGATTCAAATCCTCCCATCTATTGAAATTATTCACCTTTGGAATAATAGTTATGAAGGTGGAGTTAAAAGAAACTAGAACCATTATGTTTTCTAGAATATCAAAAACTAATCATTTTGGTTAATTTCCTATGTACTATACTAGGTAGATGGCATCCATACACCACCACTTGGTAAACACTTTCCATAAATACCCCAAGATCAACTTATACTAATTTTGGATAATATTCTTCCAACTTTATTGAATTCACTTATTCTTCCAACTTTTATGCCTTTAGATTTCTTTTCCTGCCTTTTTAGTGGATAAAGGTAAAGCTAGTAAACTAGGTAATGACTATCTTTTTTGGCCAACAAAACCTCCATTATTTTCTCTCTATTTTCCATGAGTAGTAATTTTTTCCATCACTTATTATCACTCACTCATGCTTTATCCAATTCGTAATCTCTTGGACTAATTTGGAAAGTGATTCAATCACCTATGGGGGTTTTTCATATTTGGTAAGCTTGCTTTATGAGCTAGCATGATTTGTATCCTTAGCAGCTTGATTTTGACTCTAAAGGATTTATTATTTATGTACACTATTGTTTGTTAATAATACATGTAATATTCTACAATGATTCTTCACTTTTGTTGTGTTCAGTCTTACTATTCCTCTCTCTATTTTTAGTGTGCATCTCTGTAAGGAATATCTTTTTGATCTAGATCAACCTCCTAATTCTCTACTTGGTATCTCAGCATAGGGTATCAAATATCTACATGGTATCAAAGAAAAAATTCTTAATCTATCAATCTCTACATGCTAGCAAGGATCTCAATATATCAACACTCTACATCTCTAGAAGTGCATTGGACATCCAATATTTCTCTGAAGAAGGGCTTGATTGAGCTAACAAAGTATTTCTTCAAAGTTTTTTTGTGCAGGTTGAAGAGAGAATATCCAGGAACGCAACAAAAAAAAACATGGAATCTCCTTCGGCTATGATTATGAATCCTTTAGCTTATCATGACTCGAAAGCCAAGATTGGAATTCTATTGCATACTAAGGGTCTCTACAGAGTTTATATGGCTTTAGAGAATGAGAAAAATGTTATTGTTGAGAAAGAAAAGTGGCATAATTAAATGGATGAAACCTATGGATTTCTTTCTCTTAGAATTTATCTAGATATTCTTTTTCATCTTGATGGTTTGACCACTCCAAACCAAGTGTGGAAAAAACCTGAGTCTCTCTTTGGAGTACAAGATGAGATAAGAGTACATCAATTGGATAATGAGTTAATGTCATTAAGTCAAAGAAGTTTGTGCAATCCATGGAAGGGTTATTCACCATGTTCAAGTCACTTGTTCTTATGCTCAAGCAAAGTGGGATTGAAAATAGAGAATATCAATTGATTCTTTCCATCCTTTCAAAATTGGTTCGTAAAAGCTCATTTTTTGTTTCAACTTTCCATGCTACTAGGCGTACTATTTTGAATTGGAAAATGCTTTCTTTGAGTACATTCATTGATTCACTTACTAAATAGAAAAAAAAATTGGTTTAGATGGGAGCTCTTAAAAACTCCAAAAGTGAATGCCATGCTCTTCTAGTTCAAGGAATCAAGAATTTAAATACAAAATAAAGGGAAAAATTCAAATATACGAAGCCAAAGTAGTATGATAAATATGAAGGTTCAAATCCTACTTACGAGGGTTCAAATTCCATGAAGAAAACCAAGAATAAAGGGATCTCATCCAAGTGTTCCTATTTCAGCAAAGGAGATCATTCTGAGAAAAAACAAATTCAAGAAGAAAATGGACATCATGAATAGTGTGCTTGAAAATCATAAAATTGATGTACCAAATTTTGAAAAGAGGAATGAACCAGAGAAGCCTGCTAAATCCTGAGAACACTGTCACAATGTGCAATCGCAAGGTAATAAAAATTACAATTTGAGTGGTAGTTAAATAATTTTCTCGATTATCTGATCTATATTCATGTTCTGATATATCTGAATCAGAAATATCAGTTTGTCCCTTGGATAAATCACCTATCAGTTCACTAGAGCCATCTTCCAGTAATTTTGGTTTTTCACTACTTCCCAACTTGTATTTATCCAAATATTCCTCACTCCATTCAAATGCTTCTGATTGTGATTTATAAGTAAGTTTTCAATATCATATATAGGTTATTACATCATCCATACCATTTAACCATCCTTTTAATACTCCTAAGACTATACAAACCCCAAGTTCACTAGTTGATTCCTCATGGAATTCCTATACAGTGTCACTTGTTTATGCTTGTATCAAGTGTTGTTTATCTTTCAATGGTTGGTTTCCCATGGAATTATTCATCCTTGGAATTCTATTACATATGTTTTGATATGATCTACACATTTATGGTTCGGATTTCAAGTCCATATACCATTTAGATTTACTCATCGATGAGTCTTACCCAGTTGCACATCATTTTCCTACTATGGCCATGTATACTCATGGAGATAGTGTACCTCTGGTTTTTTCTGCTCCATATGAAAATAAATATAATATTTCATAGTCTTTTAATCATCATTTCATAATTTGGAAGGTGCTACATTATCTTGAAAGGAAGATATATTGTCAAGTTCACCATTTTGCACCTATACAAGGAACTCATTGTATTGATTTTTTTTACTCTTTGGGAAGGAGTATGCACAAATATATTTTCCTTAAATGATTATTGTTTTAGATCAAAGTATGTTGGAATTAATAAGAATCCATATAATTCTCCTCCATCATCAGATGATGAGGTACAATGAGCCTCTCCACTTTTTTTTTGCACAGACTACATTGATGCTTTTGCGCATGATCATGGAGTTCACAACTTATTCACCAAATTATTCAACAAGATGTATTTCAATAAGCTCATTCAAGTGAATAAAAATACAAAATGAAGATTTTTTGTTCATTTAAGTTCCATGTGATTTTTTGCAGGAGGACTTTCCCCATGTGGCTTTGCTTCTTTTCTCCGTTTTTGGACAAAATAAATTGTAAAGGCTAACCATAGCCTTGTTGTTGGGCCCTATATACTTATATATGTATTATAATTTTCAGATATTCCAACATAAATCCAGGCTTAAGGGGGGGGTGTTAGCATTTCAAGAACCCACTCCATACTTAAGATATGGTTAATTAATCATTTTGGTTAATTTCCTATGTATATTTAATAGTTGGCCTCCATACACCACCACTTGGTTAACACTTTCCATAAATACGGTCCCATGACCACCTTATACTAATTATAGATACAATTCTACTAGCTTTATTGACTTCCGATATTAGTAACTGCACCTTCGTGTCCTTTTCTTCCTTTAGAATAGTTTTCCTGCATTTTAAGTGGATAAAGGTAAACCTAGTTAACTAGGAAACTGCTATCTTTTGTGGTGAACCCATCCTTCATGATTTTATCTCTAGTTTCCATGATTAGTAAGATTTTCCATCCCTCATAATCACTTACTCATTGTTGTCCCTAGGTAAATATTGGAAGAATTCTAATTGAATTCTTCCCAAGAAGGTAAAGAGTTTTGTCACAAGGGAGAAGAAGTTGTGACAGAAGCAAATAAACATGGTGGAGAAGTTGTGAAAGAAGTATTTGTGGAAGGAAGAATAATGTAGAAGATGCAGCTATAGAGGAAGATGCGATGGAAGAATACAAAATAATATAAGGAAGAAAGACCCAAGATAGAAGACGTAGTTGCAGAGGAAGCTGTGACAGGACAAGAGTTCCCGAAAGAAGAGAAGTCGTGACATAATTAAAGGATGCAATAAGATCGTTCATGGCGAAAGGAACCACAATAGAGAAGGTGTGTAGTGGTGCAATGGTTTAAAAGGACAACTCAAGAGATCATGGGTACAAAGTCGTCTAGAGTCACACATGATTTTGGGAATAAAAGCATCTTTGTATTTTGGGTTGATAGTACCTACTAAAAAGTGTAACTAAAATAGGAATGAAAACATGTTGGCTAGTAGAATGAAGTCGATTGAATGTGACTTGTAAGGATTATATAAAGAGAAGAGACCAACCTATATGTGGGTTACTTACCCATTATTAGTTACTTCCTATTTTTCTCGTTACTTAGCTACTTATTTTGTTGGTTCCTAGTTAGATAGTTTTGTTGGTAAGAACAGTTAGTCGATCCAGGCTATTTGTGGATCGACAGTTGTGTCAGTAAGAAGAGTTAGTTTATCCAAGCTGTGTGTAGATCGATAATATATTTGAATAGAATATTAGTCGATAAAGGATGTGTGTGGATCGACAATAGAGTTTAAGATAAGAGTAGTCGATTCAGAATGTGTGTGGATCGACAGTAGAGTGAAGTAAAAGAAGATCGAATGATGAAATACTAGAGAGAATATGAAGAGAGAGAAGTCTATATATATAAGATAAGAAGATATAGAAAATATTCTACAAGTTGAGTGCACATATGAAAGGTGCATATATTTCTCATGTTAGATGAATATCTCCTTTGTGTTTTTTCCCGGATGGGTTTCCACGTTAGCTACTCTGTAATTGTGTATTTGATCAATGCGTTTGCATCACATGCATATGTGTTGTAAATGAATGTATGTGTATTTTATTATGAGTAAGTTTTTATATACATATGTTGCATAGTTGTTACTTGAAACTGTGCATTAGGAAGTATATTGACTATTATAAATTTATGTCAATGGATAAATAGAATAATATCCTGAACATGCATAATAAGTACAGTAAGACACTTATTGGCTTCAGTTGAGAAAGTTTCTAAGGTTCCAAGGGAGGATAAATCCGCACCCAACTACTGCAACATAGTTCTGGTAGTTACCCATAAGAGATATCTCAGGTGAGACTACAACTGCATCATAGGTGTTTCCAACTGAGCCTTTCTCTATCGAGTCGATATCTTAGCATTTGTTGCGCAAAAAAGAATTTTTGAACCTGGGTCAAAGGGAGAAACAATAAAAAATGGTTCTGTTGAGGCCTAGAAAATTGCAGGCAACAACAGTAAGTGATTCTCCCCAGTCAACGTTCCCAACTAGCCCATGACTATTTGGTGTAGGGAATCGATCCGGTTTGCGGTTCAGCTACCGTAGGTCAAGTAACAAAAATAAAAGGTTCTACCGGTTGCAGCCCGATCCACCGTATATATTTTGTATTTTTTGACTTAAAGTATGATATGCAAGTGCCTATTTAACATGCATATTTGATAAATAATGCGAGGAGTATTCACAATGTGATGTGCAGGTTCTTACCTCTCGTCTTAAACTCTCAAGCATCTAAATCACACACACAACAAGAAAATAAATCTAACTACCTACCTATCCCCAGGGAGCAAGATTGTAACTTATTAATGAGTAATGTATCTTGTGCATGCATTATAAAGAGAAATTACAGATAGTTGATAGTTCTTCCAAAAAACACATGAACAATTAAAGATATTTAAACAACCAGATAGCCAATTGCTTATGAATAACATTCATTACTCATGGTGTTAATTTTCATAAAATAAACCAGAAATCATTCAAACAAGAAAATAGGTCCTAAGAGTCAGAACGATCTCACAGTTAGTGGACAAAAGCTGAAAACAAAATAGTTCCTCTTCAACAAATCCATAGCATAACATTTGAACATCCCTCCAAACTTTCTCCAACAGGCAAACTGTAATTCTTTATTACAAAAGGAAATAGTTCTTCTTACAATATGTCTTCACTAATCTAACTGGGAAAAGTCCCTATCTCATCTAAATCCTCTATATTTATACAAAAGAACAAGACTATTGGGCTGCCCATGAATAACTCTTGGGCTTCCCCAACTCTTTGCTTCCCAAAATTTGCTTTCACTAAAGGTTTATAAAATTTACAACATATTATAAAAGTGAACAAATGTTCATGAGGAGGGCCCCGCTTGATTATTTAAAAATTTCTTCCACGTTGAAGCCTCTGTGGCGATACTTTCAAATTCAGAAGGTTCCAAGAATCGAATATTTATTTCGAATTTTGCAGCTTAGTTTTTGATGGCTTCTATTTTGGTTGTGCTTAGGTGAAGCTGATATTCTAACAGCTGCACACTAACCAGGGAATGATCTACCTCATTCCTTAGGGTCTATTCATCTAAATATTTAATGTGTTGTATTCTTCTTTCATCTTCATGATACCTTCTTTGCAAAATTTCCACAAACAGGTTGTGGTCCGGAAAAGCATCCATTCTTTGTTTAGGCTCTACCTGGCATCGATTATAAGTAATCAGAAGTTTTCTAAAAAATTCTGCACACGCCCCTCTTGTCTTCCTAATAGCCTTCTAGAACTCTTCGGCTATGTTGATGGCGAACTCCAACAAATCGTAGTCATGCTTGAGGGCTTGTTGATCTTTTGAGGGTAATTCTGTAGGAGCTTCTTCATTAGCTTATAACCTTGCCATCCTTCCTGTAAGGACTTCCAAGATGTCCTAATATCTATCAACAAAATATGAGGAGGTCTCCAAAATATCCTCCAACCAATTGTCTACCTGCAAAACCCTGCACCTTTCCTCCTCTATGGCCACTTGCAGCTGGTGCATCTTGGTTCTCTGTGCCAGAATGTGTTCCTTGAAAGGTTGAAGACTAACCTGTTGTTCCTTGGTATCCTCTAAAGCTGCTGTCAACGAGGTAATATGCTCTTGAATTTCTGCCTTCTGCACTTGAGATTGCCTCTCACCTTCCTCCAAGGTAGTCTTCTGCAAATCCAAATCCATTATCCTACCTAGAAGCTGCTCCTTTTCTGCCCTCAACTCTTGATATTCCTATTGCACTTTCTCCAGACACTCTTGGGCGGTCTCCATAGATCTTTTCTCTATCTGGAGGACCTGAAGTTCAGCTTTTGAATACTTGATTTCCTTTTTTATGTCTTCAAACTTTCTCTTTAACCTATTGTTTTCTTCTCTTTCCTTTCTCAGGGTATCCTTGAGTTGAGAAGAATACTTCTTTGATTGCTCGAGATCCGTCATTATTTTATCTACATTTTCCTTTGAAGCATGGATCAATGCAGTCCCCACTTTGATAGTGAACCTGGGGTCTCTGTCTTTCCCGTATACAATGGTTGTATCATTTATCATCTTACCAGACAGCCCCCCGGTTTCAACCTTCCTCTCGGTCCTCTTTACTATCCTTTTCTTTTCTTTATCATAAAATATAGTATTAAAATCCGGTACATCTTCCCCTTTCTTCTGTTCAAAGGAGATTATCCTAAGGGTGGGGACCATAGACTGTCCTAGTGTGCCGGAAGTGGGTACTTTAGGATCTTGAATGTCGGGGTTTTCCAAGTCCTGAGCCTGACTGTCTGATGCATCAGAAGCTGATTGCTCTATCAATGCCCGTGTCAGATTTATCTTCTCTGCTTCTTGCTTCTTCAGCTCCGCATCTATCTTTATTTTTCTTTCCTCTTCTTTTGTTTTGGCAACTTCTTCTGCCTTTCTGGCTGCCTCTTATGCAGCTCTTCTCTTCTCCTCTTCCTCTCCTTTTAGCCAACCTTCGGCCTCTTGGGATAAATTCTGGGCCTCTTCATTTCTTTTCGTAGTTTCCTCCTCCTCGGCCTTTGCCTGATCATCCTGTCCCTTTCCACATTTGGTGGTGATCTTCTTTTTAAACCTTCTTCTTAAGGCTTTCATGTTCTATGCACTGTAGAAAATGGACTCCTCTCTGTCCTAGTGGCTAGTGTATTCAAAATTTACATTCGCCTCTTTGTAGTGCTATGCAAACTTGTTCCGGGAGTCATTCCTATGGAATGACATTTCCCCAAAATGGAAATACTCTAACTCCTCCACGAATTCATCAGCCTTCTTTACCCTAGTAAATTTGTAACTTCCCAATCTGAAAGGCAAAGGAGGGTATGCTGCTTTCTTATTCTCAAGTAGAAAAATTCCTATGCCATCTAAAGACTTTTCTAACTACCTCTTTGTGAATTACATAGTCTGTGGAATACATAGGAAGTAGTGAGGGTGCTCTAGAGCCTCCAAACATTCTGAAATATAGCCCATCCTCAGTCAAGTAATAATCAGCATACTCTTCAATCACCTGCAATTCCTCCTCCGACATCTAGTCGCATTCTTTTAAGAAAATCAAGGTATACAATGCCATAATGAAATGCTCACACACCTCCCTGTAGTGACTGTGGTATTTGTGGGCCCATAGTGGCTTGTATGCTGAGTAAACTGGCGATCTTTCCCAGTCCCAGATGCACCTCAGGTTGGGGAAAGGTTGATTGCATAGTATGCAATCAATCAGTATGGAGCTCATGTAGAACTTTGATCTCTTTTGGGACACCCCTCCTAATGATGATGCCATGCAGGCCGAGAGGCTATTGGACACAATGTTGGCCCAGTTGAAAATGGTCCCCTGTGTTGCAACATAGAAAATTATCAGCACCCACTCCAATTTGAAGCTTTTACCGTGGGCTCTCCTAAAAATACTATTCAACATCAAGGCAATGAACCTGTAAGAGGTTCTTAGACTTGCAGTGTCATACTCTCCAAGTTGCCTGGTTCTAAATTTTTTTCCAGGTAGGAGCATCCTCTTGAGTGTCTCGACTAGGTCCATCCTGATGCTTTTCAGCCAGTCTTTAGTTAGATATATTTGTGCTTCTGGCAAGTGGTAATCCAGGGCCACATATCTAGGGCTATAAGCAGCATAACCCTATTTATCAACATTTTCCATAATCATGGTGGTCACATCTGCCCTGGGCAGAATCCACCCAATCACCTCTAAGCATGGAAAGAGTTCATGTCTTGTAGCAATTTTCATTAATGAAGACCTCTCTATGTTGGCATAGATGTTTTATTCCTCAAAACCTATGTCAGGCACCTCTCGGCGCATAAGAAATCTGTATATTTCTCCCCATTGATATTCGGGCTCCACACCAATTATGCATTTGGTGTCTTCATAAGTATATTCGACTCTGGTGATGACTTCGACTTCAAGTTCCTCTTCAACTACAGGAACCTTCTTCTTTTGACACTTAGACATCTTAAGTTCTGAGGAATTTCCCTGTCATGTATAGAAATGTATTTTAGGTTCTGTTAGGTCATTTCTGGAAAACTTTTAAAGATAAAGATAAAAATGTAAGCATTTTAACTCATCTGTGTTAAACATGACTGCAGTTATAAAAAATAAGCAAAACATGTTCAAACAAATGCTCCTACCCAAATTAAAACCAACTTAGTCCAACAAAGTTCGGATGTGGAAAAACAAGGCCTTCGTAAAAAATGAAAACAGTTTCAAGCCCTCTCTCGGCGCCATGGCCTAGACATTACGCGGAACACCTAAGGCACCTAATATAAAAAGCTCAAGGGGGACACTATAGGTGATAGCACCCTAGAATACTATACATGCTCATTTCACGGTCCATCTTATACCGGGTGATGCGATCCTACCCCAGACCGGTTCGGGGTTCGAAATCGACCGTGAACAAGGTCACCCTAAGCAGTGAACTGAAAACAATGCTGAGGTCTTGGTTCACAAAATGAGGGCGAACAGAACAGTGGAAACAAACCTAGAATTCCCTAGGAAATACATGAAAGCCTTCCCCGAATGGCCAAATACAAAATGGTGAAAATTGGTGCGGACAGCGTAATGGCTGTCTGCACCGGTTTCCCCAACAATTGAGTGCAGGCTGTAAGGAAATAATGGCCACAGAAGAAAACATCAATTAAACCACAAATACCCCCCTGACTGACAGTCACACCATTCACCTCAGAATATATACATTTCAAGACAGGAACCTAAGTAAATTACTAACCGTGAAGACAACAAAACAGCTCGCCCAATTGAACGAAACAGGAAAATGAGCATAAGGGCCTACCTGGCACTGCCGCGTGACTGGCAGGAAGAAAACCATTGAACTTCCATGATGGAGCCACCTAGGAGTGAGGGTACCGACAGCGAGAATCCTAGTCTGCTCGAGCGAAAATGACAGCGCAGAGAAAAGTCCAAAAATATAACGATAAAATAATCAACCACCCAATTCCACTATATATACTCCCCGGTCAATTATAATCGGTGGGAAAAAAATTCATCGGGCGGTAAAAAGATAAGGGATTGGCGACCAACTCAACAATGCCTCTGTAATGGTGGACGATGAAACAGTTAGGAGAACCGCCAAGGCATTGGTAGAGAAACAAAACAATACTTGCATCGGAGCTCGCAAGATTAAAGCATCGGAGAAATAGAAGGCTGGAGAGCCGCAATGGTGAAACCACAAAAGAAACCAAGTTCCGCAGACCGGAAAAAATCAGAGAAAAAAACAACATGACTTTGACCAAAAAACATCGGTCCCGCAGAAAATAAAATTAAACTACGCCAGAAAGACAACGCTTTTCAAAGCCGCAACAGTGAACGCTGAAATCTCAAGGTTTAGTGCAACAAAATGGTGGGGTCGAAAGAATTTAATGCAATCATTGGGGAACTTTGTAATGTGCCATCTGCAACTACAGAAACCATAGAGACAATACGTTCTGGCGGTATTCCAACAAGCCAATGATTAAGACAAATAAATATAAGCATCAGAAAAAACAAATCTTGGATCGGACTCAGCTTCTTGTTACCTCTCCGCAACGGCGGGTATGCAGATGACTAGAATTTCGACTTAAATGTTCAAAACAATTCCAATGACAAGGAAAAACTAAAACAAATAGTGAAACATTGCTGGCCTAAAATTAATCTTTGCATAGAACATCAAGCAAACCCAAAAGCTGAGCCAAAATGAATTAAAGGAAGGTCCTAAATTTTTTTGAATTTTGGGAAAATTTGTTGCAGCTGCAACAGGTTCCCATTGTCGGGACCATGAATCATTGTTGTGAGGGGTACGTTTTTCCACCTGACGAAGCCAGAAATTCAAGAGTGGGTGGATTCTAAAGCATTAGAGTTTGCACAAGAAGAAAGTGAAGGATCACGGTCGAATACAACAAACTGGTTAGAGCGATACCTTTATATCTATATTCATGAAAAAAAATTGATTTTCCTATTGTGTTGTATGAGTGGTTGTCGAAGTTAGCAACCGAGTTAATATATTTCCAAGGGGGAGAACCAACAAAGTGGAACCCTTAGCGGATTCATCGACTGAATATTATTACTAATCCTGTGTCGAGGCATGTCTATTTTTAGATAGACAATATTCTAGAGGGATACATTACTGAGTTTCTTGTTGACACAATAACCTCATATGGTGAGGAAGAAAGAAATTTTTTCCAAGGACCACAAGGAAGATACTTAACATCTTTGAGGACTTGGCTAAAGATTCTTATATGTGAGAAAGGAATACTGATAATGGAGTGTAATGATTAAAGGATTGTTGGAAGAAATTTGGGATATATTGCAGAAGAAGTGAATGTGAAATGGAGAAAACTAATCTGAGATGTTCCATGTTGATAGCGGAATTGAACTAGAAGGTGGACGTCTAATAAGTAGAAGGATATTTCGGTTGAGAAAAAGAAGAAAAACTATGATACAGAGATGAAGTTGGATTAGGACCAAATGAGAATACTATGATTTGACATCGCATTTTAACAAAGGTTCTTGTGATGAATAAGAGGAATATCATCCTTTATCAAAAAGAGGAGGAGAAGAAGAAGCTCCAAATCCAAAATACAAGTACAAAATTCCTATGAGTCCATGTACATCTCCGGAGGTAAGATCCATAAACTTGTCTCCTAGTCATTTTGTAAACATAGCTAGCAAAAATAGTGGATATACTGGATAAGGAAGTCTTGCAAGCCAAACGTTTTGTCCAAACGTTCCAGGAGTCAATATAATGGCTGGAAACGATATTAAGTGCCAATATTTAATGGAAATGGGTTAGAATACCCAAAGAAACATTAGTTCCTATGCGAATCCATATGGACTGTGCGACAGGTCCATGATGAAGAACTAAAGAAATCACAGAGGATCATGACTCTGTGGTATCAAGCTCTATATTGGTACATGATTTTCTCTATAGTTCCAGGGGGATTCACGCAGAACACGCTCAACCAAATTTGAGCGAGATTAATAGATGAATTCAGAAAGCCAAAATCCGAATCTCAGTGCATCACAAAGAATAAGGATAATAAGAAATTTTCTACGGAGTGTGTGTGGGACTTCGACTAGATATTTAAAACATTAATGACTAAAGTAAGCTTTCATATGTTGGATGTGCATCAGAAAGAATGGTTCATTGCAGTGTTGTTACCGCACATCTGAATTTAGTTGATGCAACATAAGATTGTGTCACACACTAAAGCTCTAGAGACAAAAATGGTGTTATAATCATCACTAATTAGAGATACTACTGCGAGAATGATTGTTATCAAGAATTCTCAATAAATGCGGACACTGCTTGTTACTCTGCAATGTAAGTCACAATTACAGAACAAAGAGACACAGCAACATATCCTTTCCTTGAATAATCAAATCAACTAACATGAAAGACAATATACCTCAACCTTAGATCCACTTGTCTTCTTTCTAAAAAGTCCTACCAATAGTTCAGTACCTGCAAAATAGATTACAAGACAAATGAAAGGGATGAGAGCACCATGATAAATTGACTATTCATATTAGTGATCAAGGAATCCAATAATATATAATTACAATCAATACAATCAAATATAGGAAAGGGAAATATATTTGCATTAATATATGGATGAGAAAGAAGTACAACCAATATCCTTGTTGTCGATGGCTTCGATCTCAATAAGAATGTCTACAATCTCCTATGACTATGAATACATCTCCAACCACAAGCTAAATCTACTTCGCCTCTGATTCAAACTTCAAACTAGTAGCATAAGAGTTCTTTTCCTGGCCTCCCTCACTCTCCTCATGAAGGCTTCATTAATAGGCCTAGAACTCAAGAGATGACTTGGAAAAAGGATAGGATGAGATCCCTATAGGTGAGGAAGGCGAATTTCACAACTCCCAAGCATATAGGAACCAACCCTATGGAGGTTTGCACATGGAAGCTTCTAGAAACATCTTTTTTTCTCATTTACTGACCACTGGATCTCTTAGAAAAAATGACAAAGAAGCTGACCTAGGGTTTTTTCCAAAGAAGAGGGAAAACAATGCTTTTTTCTCAACTAGGACAGGCGTCACCAACGCTCTGTGCAAAAAACAAGAAGGCACCGTCCCTTCGAGGTCTGGGAAAAAAGTGACTAGGGTGACTCAAGTCAGGCTTTCTAGGAGGTTGAAAGGAAAAGTGAAATTCTCATGGAGGTTACTAAGCAATGTGAGATTTCCAGGTGCAATAGATTGCCCCCCAAAGTATGAAGCTAGAAGAAGGTGATAGGAGAAATAGTTTGCAAAGTTTTTCATCTGATACAAAGGAAAAGAGAGTCAAACACATACAAGACCAGTAACCGACCTCATCCAAGCCAAACATAGCTGCGGATCAATACACTGCAGATCTATGATGATGACCATTTCATGGCTACCAATAACAAATTGTGGATCCATGAATAACTGCTATAGGAGGTAGGACATAGCTACAAAATATACAAAGTAGATCCATGTCTCTCAACCTCAATACAGAACACAACCACTAAACATACAATGTGGATTGGTGTCATGACTCTAAATGATCTCCAAATGCAACATGAGTATAGGAAATGATAATGTTAGCCTAACCACTCAAGGTCTTCATTCTGATCCCCAAATGATACGAATCTAACCATGTGATTACAATGTCTTGACGCAAAACATGGTAGAAACCACTTGATTACCAGTCAATGATGTAAACTCTTAACAAGTGTGAGGGAAACAACCATTGATGTCAATGATTCCCAAGGTATCTCAGTACATACCATCGAATGTGAATAAAGGACTTGGAGTCAAACACTCGATGAGATATTTCAATCAATAGTCAATGATGTAAACTCATGTTGAAAGAAAGGTAACCTGCCATTGAGATATGCAGGCCTAAGGTATTGTCTAGGTTTCTAGGTCTAATTCCTACATAATGATTTGAAGTCGATAGGAATGGAATTTTCATAGGAGGGCCATGATGATTCCCACATCAGTGACACAAAACTAGCAACAAAAGTTGATTTGAAGTAACGGTACTAACTCAGACATGACTTACTTTTAAGCATAAGTGAAGTTACTCATGAGTTATTTTTCTAGGAGAGACAACCTTTGAATAGTTTGATGGCATGAAACATGACTTGGAATCATTGAATTAAATGAGAATATAACCAGGCGTAATGCAAGGAATATGAAAAATCATTCTTTGAATTGACTCAAATGAGTTAGGTGACTCATGAAATTGGATCAACTCGGAGACAAGCTAAAAACCCAACTGTTTAGATATGAAAATTCGGATAGGTTCCATGTTCATAGGTGGACTATAGAGTAATTCCATATAAACAAATGAAAACCATTCCCCTTTCCTTTAATTTCCCCACCTTGAAAGGTGAGTGCCCCTTTTCATTTTACAAGTCCAAAGAGGGTACCAAACACTCGTTAAAGCTTATAAAATGACGAGTCCATTCTCATATTTTTCACAAAGCTGAGAAATGAGGGGTTCATTCCAAAAAGAGGGTCCTTCATCGTTTAATTTTATGAGTCCAATGAAAGCAAAATAATTTATCGTTTCATGCTTAGAGAGTATGAAATTACTAAGAACACTCCAAAAGGTTTGTTTTCATAAATAAGGCCAGTCGGTCCGAAAAAGAGAAAATATACCCTCGACTAGTCAACCATTCTGATTCTTTTACAAGTGTGAATGCAACAAGTTCGCTTGGAAATATTTTTGTGTTTTGAGGAGACTGAAAAGATCTTAAATATAACTCCTGAACTAGGTTCCTTTTTCATAATCCACTTTTAACAAGTCTGAAAAAGTGAAAAAGTATACTCGACACCTTTCTACTGCAATTTTAATGAGCATGTAAAAAGTGTAAAATGACACTCAATACTTTTTTAGTTTTGCTCTAAGCTTGAAAGAGACAAAAAAAAGCTTACATCATAGCTATGACCCAATTTTTACCTGAAAAACTCAAAAAAAACCATTAAAAGCCATTTTTTCAAAACTATAGAAAGTAAAAAAAATAAAAACCCACTTTTACCAAAATAACTTGTATTTCAAAATCAAATAAATTATAATGCATTAGAGGAAATTCCAATTTAAAATGGGCCTTCCAAAAATAATACAAATTCCATGTCATCATGTATTAGCCAATCAAAATGCTTTAAAATTAAAAAAGGAAGCACCTCTTAAATAATTTTTTAATATAAATTTGGGGATAGGTATCATAAAAAAAACCTACTTTTTTCGTTCGTATTTTCGACATATCATCCCTGTGTTTTTACTCAAATTTCAATCGGGAGAGCTCATTGGATGTGGAATTAAATTCCACATCCAATGAGTACCCACTCGACATACTTTTTACAGGCCCCGCTACGCCAAAAACAATAAATACCTGAAAAAATGTGATGATGACATCATCATCATGTTTTTTCAGGTATTTATTTTTTAGGGGGTAGAGGGGCCCATAAAAAGGATGCCGAGTGTGTACTCATTGGATGCAGAATTTAATTATGCGTCCAACAAGCTCTCTCAATTGAAATTTGAGTAAAAACATAGGGAGATATGTCGAAAATATGAACAAAAACTTAGTTTCTTCTTTTCTTCCTCCAAAATTAATAAATATTATTTTATTAATTTTCCTTAAGAGGCCCATTTTGAGTTGAAATTTTCTCTAATGTATTTTTGAAAACTCCAAATATTCTATAAATAGAAAGGGTAGGTAATATATTTTTACCATTGGTGAGTTTTGGTAGTTGCCTTTGATAGCATGAGTTTCCTCCCGTGATTTATCAAGGGTTCTTCACGACATTGTTCCTTGTTCTCCTTAGAAGAGGTAAGCATTTGTTTCTTTCCCTATCAATGTTCACAAAATGTCATTTTGCTTCTTTTGCATTGTTTAATTCCAAGTTCCTAAATTTTTTTTGATAGTTAAAAAGGCAAGATAGAAGGTAGATTGATCTTTTGCAATGGTAGGGTAGGGGATTAACCATCCCAATATAGGTTTTTCGCCATATTAGAAGGAAATTTTTTTCTTCCCGTGAGGTCTTTGGCTGTTGGGAAGAGCCCCCGACGACGCTCTATCCACAGCAGGCAAGCGCCCGATGCTCTGCAAGCCACAGGAAGTAGTGTTGGGTTTTGTGTGGGAGAAGGCTAGAAATGCCACAACAGGAAAAAAGAAAGAAAGAAAAACCCTAATCCACCCAAAAAATTTTTTCCATGTTTTTCTTCTTGCTTTCCAATTTGTCATTTTAATTACTTTTCCTCCTTTTAACCATGACATGTTTTCTGACTACAAAATTTGCATGTTATAGGTACATCATGGTAATTTGAAAGGAAAGGGAACATGAAGTCCCAGACAACCAGGATCCAAATGATCTAGCCACCATTGAGGCTCTATGGAACTGCGGGCTTCTTAAGTATTTCTGGATACCTGGAATGAAAGCACATATCTGACTGCTAGAATATATCATAGATATGTGGGATCCCGGCCAGGAGCATGTTGTGGTGGGAGTCCATATCCTACCTATAAAGGTTGAGGATATTTATTTTATGACCGGTTTCTCTATGAGGGGAAGCCCAGTAGTTCTATCTGGAGCACAAGGAGGGGAAGGTTCCTTGGATGATATTATTGATCACCATTGCTCACTAGGTACAGAATCCCAATTGGGAAAGCTAAAGATCAAGTCCCTAGTATATATTCCCTTGAGGACAGTGATGTATACTATTGGAAAGGTGGTAGGTATGACAGCTTCCCACCTTACCAGCAGATCACATATGCTATATGCTTTGAAGTGCATGGATCCGACTATCTTCAATTGGTGTGAAGGCATGCTGGTGTGTCTGAAGAGTCAATTGAACAAGTGCAAAAGAGGAATGCTGAAGCAATTTGGCTATGGAGCAGTGATAGTTTCCTTTATCTTACAGCGGGTACCTCACATGAGACCATGGGTGACCATTACCAACTTGATCCTGAGGATCCGAGGATGGTTTCATGGGTTACAACCATGCCTCGCATTGGAGGTGGAGGGTCCAAAGTTAGCTAAGGGTCAAGCTTCTTTCGATGGTTGAGAAACCGGTTACTTATGGTGGATGATTATGCCTATGAAGGGGAAGACTTTTGTGATGACCCAGAGCTGGCTTTTCCTGAGGGAGAAGTATGGGATGGATGAGGTAAGAAGGAAATTATCCACTTGTTTTTTTAATTTTTGTATTTATTTCATTTTTTATTTGTAGTACTGAGATAAAGAAAATGTTTTCATGCAGACATTGGATCTGTCCGTCCAACAGGGATGTCACATATTGCTAGGCGAACATGTACCAGGGATATGATGCTATACTGCTCTGAAGCTGATGAAGAGCTCTAATATCTTAAGGAGAACCTACAACACTTGAATGTGGGCATCCCTAAGATGACTACTGATGAGGTACATAGGAGTTATTAGCGTCATACTGCAGGTGTCTCTGGATGGTCCTCTAGGCTAGTCTGAGAGTGTCCCAAGCCATTTCATGCTACCATGAGCATCATGAGGATTAATCTGCCTTGATTTTCACTTTTTGTATATGTATTACTGAGAGCTTCGAAGCTTCATATTTTTCCCTATGTATCTGTATTCTAAACTTTTTGTGGTCTTGAATGAGCACTAAAAGCTAGAGATGCTTCAGCCCAAATTTTGTATCTCGGTGCTATAAATTTTTATATATATAGGAAAAGATTTTATATTTACATTTGTGTGTGTGGAAAATGTGATGTGTGAAATGATCATCTACTTATGAATTTACATGTGTTGTTTATGATTCAAATGGAATTTTAAAAATGAGCAATATGCCAATCTAAGACATAGTTATCTAGGGAATTTGCCACAACATTTAAATGTCTTGGAATTTCTTGATATGTAACTTTCTCAAAAAACCTCTCTAACAACCTAACTCTCTGGAAAGTATGAAGAAGCATGGGATTTTAGATGGTGTAGAATCTATTAAGCTATTGGAAAACTAGTTCAAAGTCTAGGTAAACCCTAATTTCCCTTACATCATTAGCTAGGGCTTCCATCAACAATCTGATCACAGCTTGATGTTCCACTAAATTGTTGGTGGAGGGACCTAAACGAATACCCCCTTAACTCACCAGCTCGCTTGTAGGAGAGTAGAGTACCCAAGCTATTGATGCAAGGTTAAGTGTATATCAATGAGAACCATCAGCAAAACCAATGAAGGAAGTCATCTGTCCATCAGACAAAAGACATGCATAAATAGGGTTTTATGAAAAAATACATTTTCAATCACATAATCGACACACTTCTCAAAGATAAGACACACATCAAACTATAAAAAATATTGACAAAGACCCTATGCTAGATGACCTAGACATAGTGTCTTTTAAAGTAGAGTCCATTTCAGGGCTCTCCCAAATTTATCCCATTGTAGTCAACCAATTCATATGCCCCTTTCTCTAAAAGGCGACTGAAAATATAGGGCCCATGCCACATAGACTCAAATTTTCCTTCCCCTAGCTTGTCATGCTTATAGTCATAATTCTAGACCAAGTCTCCTTCATTGAAGGAACAAGGTTTGATAGTCCTGTCATATTGGACTTTCATTCTTCGTTTATGTGCCTCATTAGCTAAGGCAACTTCACGTCAAGTTTCATCAATTTTGTTTAGATAAATGAATATTTCTTCATCTATAGTGGTGTTAGGAAATAGTTCCACAACAAGATTTAAAGAAGGGATTTCACACTATGTCGGGAGAGTAGCTTCCAACCCATATACTAATTGGAAAGGTGTAAAACCAATGGATGTTTTGATAGTAGTTGTTAACCTAAAAAATCCCTCACTCATCTCTACATGGCCTACACCACCCAAGGACACCCGTGCACGACCCTCGTATCACTGTATTAGACCCCCACACCCTCAAAAAGGCTTAAGAATGAAGAAAAGGGCTTAAAAACCCCAAAAAGGAGCCTAAATAACTCTCTAAGGTGCTAAAGCCTCCAAAAAGGGGCTAAAACCCCTCAAAAGATCCTAAAGCCCTAAAAGGAGCTAAAGTTAGGGAAGAAGGGGCTAAAATCCCAAAAAAGGGGCTAAAGCCTAGACCAAGGGCTTAAAACCCTAAAAGTCCCCAAAAAGCTATAAAAGGAGGGTGGGGGGTCACTCTCAAACAACTCTTCTCTTGCATACTATTATGCTACCCATGGATGTCTTGAGACTCTTTGCCTCTCAAGCCACCCACATCCCCCTCTCTTCCACTCATCTTTCCCATTGAGCCATAGCTCCTCCATTGTTGAGTGAGATAGGGAGGTGCTTCTTCAATCGAGGGCATGGTGGCCCATTGCACAAGAGAAGAGGTATAACATTGTTTGTTAGCTTAGTTATTTTCTGACCCATATATGCTTGCAGGTTTGATTTCTAACATGTTTTTATAGGTTTATTGTTTCTAATAGTTGTTTGTAGGTACCCATAGCTAATCCCTAACTTTGTTTGCAGAGGGGCTCACGGCCATTTTTTCTGTTCTTTTCTTTCATTTCTGTCTAGTTTCATTTTTCTTTTCTTTTCTACATTTTCCACAAGCAGGAACCTACCCTTCCATCCTATAGATGGAAGGGAGCCATTCCTTCCCCTACAGCAAGGAGAAATCCCTGCTACAAAACTGGTGACTATACCAAGTTGATCCCATAGGATCCCTGGTTCAGTTTTTTTAAATTTCAAGTTTTATTTCAGTTTATGCCATAGGTTTAAAATTTCTTGTCAAATCTAGTTTGAATGTTGTTTTGTTTCAATTTCTATTACTGTCGAAGCCTCCATAAGGAAAATCCGAGTCTATTTGGCCACATGACAGGTTATTCTCGGTCGGATCTAACTCAGGATCAGAAAAACCCCCAATCCAGAGCAGGTCGCATTTATTGAGCCTAAACAGGGGATGAGGTCACTCATTTAGGCCTCACAAGTGCAACTAGGTCTCCCTTTTTCCCCTAAAAGGTGAGACTTCCTTTAGAAAGGTAGACCTCTTTTGTCTGTGAAATCTGTGCGACCCCCTCATCTATCTCAGGAAAAATTTAGTGACCCCCTCACCACATTTGACCCAAAATGTGTGGTCTGTCACTCAGAAGTTAATTGTTAAGTTATTAGGGACTGTTAGTGCGACTCAGCCACCTCTGTCCAGCACAGTAGTTCAATTTTTGTTTCTGTTACAATTTACTGCAATTTCATGTACAAACAAAGTGTAAATTCAAACAATTTTAATGGCTTAATGAATGTAGGTTAACTAAAAATGACTTAAAATTAACAGTCTTGCTTACCCTTCTTCCTCTACCTAGTCATCACCCTCTAGGGTATTCTAGGATAAGACGAAGGGCATAGCTCATATAGTAAATAGGCCCTTCACCCACTATTGTTCTAAACTATTAAAAATGGATGACCTGGAAGGTAGAGGGGGTAGAGAAGGAGGGATTCTCATGGCACTAAGAGTCCTCCCTGTTGACCAACTTTGCATCCGGGAGGTGACCTATGGATCTATGGATGGGCTTAGTCCCATTATGTTGAGTGCCCAGCACCTTCTCTTGGTTAAAGAAGAATATAGGTGTAAGTTAGTCACTTAGTTAGGCCATCAAAATTCAGGGTAAAAAATGTATCTATTTACAAATTTCTGATTATTCACTGCTTGCATATATAATGATATGAACTCTATGATATATTCATAAACCACTTGCAGCCACCTGATAATAGAAAGACAGAAAAACATATACACCATACCATGTAAATCAACCCAACTCATTTCATGACACTGAGTGAGCCTTAAAATTTACAAATTTACATTAAGTCTAAACATCTGTAGTCTTTGAGGACATAAGTCCCTGAATGCGTTAACTATGGAAAGTACTTGGGCTCAACCCAGAAACTCATTGTGAGGAGTACCATGGGAACCCCAAAGTAGTTGGCCACTGAGAGGAATTGCCAAGCAAAACGGGCAACGACCCCCACCAATTGAGTAGAACGCCCATGAGGAAAAATCCAAGTGTTGTCTTTTGGTAGTCTTGGTGGCTGAGTGACCACACAAAACCAATAGGAAGCCATTGAAACCACGATCCAAACATCATTCCCACCAGTTTGATATATAAAATATAACACAATTGATCCCCCACACTCTTCCTCATGCCTAAGAGGTGAACCACCACCATTCGGGACATTGAACTGACACCGTCGAAACTATTCTCAATGCCCTCTCACACCATTAGAAGGACACATAGCCTCTGATTCAGATTCAGACCCATACCATTCTAAACTAGAGCTCCATACTACGCCATCAATCCCCATGGTTGGTGCAAATATAGATCCATTTTCTAGCATAACCATAGCTAGTGGACCCATGTCCATGCTACAACCTATCACCAACAACCCTGCAGGTGGCCCTAGCACAGTCATGCAAATTTTCATCAGTCATCTACCACCACCTACAGTGACCAACCAAGCTATCCCACTTGCAACATAGGGGGGCAGTGGACCTTCCACATACACTGCCCCTCCTGCCACACACGGGGGCAGTAGACCTTCCACTTATGTTTCCCCTGCTATAATACATGGGGGTAATGTCCCCACCACCCACACTGTTCCTCCCACCACACTTGGGGGCACTAGCCCATCTAGAATGGCACAATAAGTACCCCCAGCCATGTAGGTACATTATGCACCTGCAAACCCCACCACCATCACTACCCCATATCACATCAACCTGGGGTCAAACCTGCCTTTCATGGCTCATCTTAACCTACCTAATTTGGCTTAGTTAACAAATGACCCCATCCACCATCAAGCTTTTTGGCCTCCCATGCCAACCAAGCTACCATCAGACATTCCCAAGTTTGAAGGCAAGCCAGGGGAATGCCCCCAAAACCACATCATGACATTCCATCTATGCTACTCATCAAACAACATCGTAGATGATTCCATCATGCTGAGGCTATTCCAACGCACCCTTACAGGTGTTGCGGCCAAATGGTACATTGAGCTACCACAAGCCAAGTACCTAGATTTCAATTCCTTGGCTTTCATGTTCCTGCAGTATTTCTAACTCCCTGTCAGATATGATGAAGGGGAAGAGATCTTGCTATCCTGCCATCAGAACATTGTGGCTCATATAACCGACCACATGTATGAGTGGAGGCAATGCCGTAGCTTATGTAAAATCCAACTTGACGATAGGATCTTCTTGGATTGGTTCCTCAAGACCTTACTCCCGCCCATAGCAAAGGACGTCGCATCCGAAAATCCCCAATCTGAAGAGGAGGCCATACTGAAATCCCAATAGTTTGACCTGATCTATGCTCAGTCTGGATACCTGTATACCGTCATCCTAGATGCTCCCCACACTAACACCTCCTACCACGATGTACCGGAGGCATCCCATGCTGTAGATGGCATCATAGGGTCGGTCTCCCAACAACCACAGCACTGTTTGACACCACCTGTAGTTCCACCACAAGCAAGCAACACTGCTAATGTTGCTTACCAAAACCAAGCTTTGAACCATGCTAGAATGATGTCCCAGTTTGGAGCCACAATGTCTTATGCACAACTTGCGCCACTGCAGCAGGCTCAGGCCATGGCTTGGCCAACACAGCAGTATGCAGGGAAAATTCCCACATTTGTAGCATCGCCGCCCACCCAAATATACTATGCACCGCTAGTGCAAGCAGTTCAAGCCCTCGCCCCTACTCCACCTACTCTGTTGGGACAAGTGTTTTCACAACAAAACCGTCCGAATAATCCTTCCCCCAACAATCAACAAGGGAAAGCTATAAATAATCAACCCTAGAACCAAGGAAATAACCAACCGTAGGGAGGTGTTCAACAACCGAACCCTCCCAACAATATCACGGCAAACCGACCAACTCAAAACCCCCCACAACCAAACGCACCAAAACGCAATGCCCCGTTGCACACAAACCAACCATGCACACTCTATGAGGTCTATGGGAACTACACATTTGAGTGTCCTCTCATGGGTCGCACTAAGTAGGCATTTGGAACGAGGTCCAACAGGACACCAATGCTACAAACCAAGCCCAAACCAACCCGGCACCACAAGGGCCTCCTCCTATGGTGCTTCAAAAACCACTACTAGTCTAAGGATTGGTGGCAACCACGCCCCCTCCTCAACCCAATCCCAATTCTCCAGGGACAACTCCCATGGAAGAAACAGGTGCCCACCACCTTCTAGCCATGACAATTGAAGAGGTCAACCTATAAACTAGACAGAATCAGTACGGAGCCAACACTGAACCTGATGACTCATCAACGGCATCAATGTCTAAAATAGTCAACCTACCTCTTCAGTTACCCTTGTTTCTCTGCCCCCCCATACACATAGTTGCCAATAATGCCACGGCTAGAGTTGTCATGAGCTACAGCATCATGGACAATTTGGACCAAACACCAACTGCCATGTATCCTCTTGAGGTACTTAAAATGTGCCCAATGTAGGGGAAAGCCTTACTAGCTTCCCTTGGGGTAGTAGACCCCTCTAACTCCAAGTTGATCACATTTCAAATGGATAATGGAGAACCACACATGCCATCAACCATCGCCTTTCAAATATCGGTGTCTATCTGGAATTTGGTCGTGCTCCGGTGCATAGTGGATGAGGGGGCATCCACGTGCGTTATGTCTACCCTAGTCTAGTAGAAACTGGGATCTCCAATTCTACAACCATCCTCCACAACTCTACAGGCTTATGATGGCCATCCCACCAAAGCCTAAGGAATCCTCCCCCATGTCCCCATCACATTAGCCGGGAAGACAGTTCTGATTGACATAGAGGTTGGCAATGCTCAACTGGACTATAACCTTCTCCTCGGGAGAAGTTATATGTACTCCATGAGGGCGGTCACATCAACAGTCTTCCACCTCATGATGTTCCCCCATGAAGGGAATATCGTGATGGTTGATCAACTCACTTATCATGAACCGCAAGGGTTAACAACACCCGCCAACATTATCCCTACCATCACCACCATTGAGCCACAAGGGATGATCATACATGCCAATGTCGTCCCTGCAATCAACACCATGGTTCAAAACACACCAGCCTCCCCATTGTTGAATGTAGGCCCGAGGTTGTTTGCCGATACCACCATGATAGCTCCTTTCCCCTTAGTGTCACCACCAATGACACAAAATGAGACTTCGGACTTGTGCATGGTCTCATCCAACACTACTACACCCAAACAACAACTATAGTCGTAGCCCCAACCACAACCATAACACCATCCATAGCCACAACACCAACAGCAGCCGCAACATCATCCGCATCTGCAGCCGCAACCACAACCTCACCCCCACATACAACCATTAGGGAGTTATCTAGACTCATCTCTAGTCCATACGATTCCCTTCCTCTTCCCCCTGCCTAGTGTCATGAGCAAGCCGGTAATGGCCACCTTAATCCTACCCAACTTTACATTGGGAATTTTAGTGTGGTATCTCGATCCACCCACTCAACCAACAATTCCTCAGGTTGTCTTAACCCCGGTGCAACCCATTGCGATCGAGTCTCACCCTCTACCTAGTCCGCAAAAACCAACCACCGCACCCACAACCACACCATGCCACCCAAAAAGGATAGGGGAAAGAATTCCAAAGCTACTACAGAACCTCGAAAGATCCGGCCTTGCACCGTCTGGGAACAAAAGGGCCATCCAACTTAGAACTACCCTGAGATACCAATGATCTATGCACATTTGGATTCCATGGATACAAACAAAAACCTCGCCATCATTGAGCTTCCAAGCATGCCAGTAGTAAGAAACAAGTCATTGAGAACAAACCATGCTTGCGCCCTCTGTGGCTTGTATGGCCACTATTCTCACCATTTCCAAGAATTGCCCAAATTTCGAATGGTTGTAGCTGACCTTCATCAACATTTTCTTGAGTCTGAGATCACCTTGATCGAAGAAGTTCACCCCCCACCTCCTTCAGACACCATGTCCATTTACATGATGTCCAGTTCCACCGACCCACTCATATCCACCTCCAATGATGGTCCATCAGACCTATCTCTTCATTGCTTCCACAATTATGAGGAGGTACTTGAAGCTTTGATTACCCTGGAATACCCATGGGATGACATGCACCATCGTTCGTTCTTCCTCCTCGAAGAACTTGTGTCGTAGTCTGACCCTTTTTTCGTGGAGACCAAAGATTTCATTCATGGGAAGGTCGACTGGTTCAAGAACCCGATCTCGGCAGCAAACACCTTCAAATAAGGGAACATGGCCAACATTTCTCCAACCATCAAAATCAACATCTCAACCAATTATGAGATTGTTGAATAAATCATGCTGGGAGCATCTTACTCCCCAGAAGAGGTCGCTGCCTACAAATCTATCTTCCAAGAATTCCACGACATCTTCGCCTAGTCTTACACTGAAATTCCTGGCCTAGATCCATCCATTGTGTAACACCACATCGACACATGGCCCTATGTGGCCCGTGTATGCCAAAAGTAATGGCCCATCTACCCTTCCAAAGTGGTCGTGGTTAAAGCCGAGATAGAGAAGCTATGCATAGTCGGCTTCAGTTGTCCTATTGCGTACACCACTTGGGTTTCTAATCCTATTCCCATGAATAAAAAACAGGGAACCATCCATGTTTGCATAGACTTTCATGACCTCAATGGGGCATGACCCAAAGATAGCTTCCCCACACCCTTCATCAATCAGATTATCGATGCATGCGCTAGACATGAGGCCTTTTCCTTCATGGATGGATTCTCCAGATATAACCAAATCTAGATCCAGAAAGAAGACCATTATAAGACGACATTCACAACCACTTGGAGAACATTCACATACCAAGTCATGCCCTTTGGCTGGAAAAACGCTGGAGCAACCTTCCAGCATGCCATGATACATTGCTTCCGTGACCTCGTTCACATCATGATGGTTTATCTTGAAAACCTCATTGCGCGGTCCTAGAAGCAAACACAACACATAGATGACTTGCAACAAGTCTTCATACAATGTCGCTAGTATGGAATCCGTTTGAACCCTTTTAAGTGTGTCATCTATGTCCCAACGGGCCGTCTCCTAAGGTTCATCATGTCACATGAAGGAATGACCACTGACCCCCTGAAAGTCCAAATGACTTTCCCTCTAACGTCACCCCTTTGAGTGACAATAGTACAAATTGTATTATAGTCTTTCCCTTTTTTGTTTTACACATTTTTTAAAAAGTGAGTCTTATGTATCCTTTCCTCTCATTTCTCCAAATGGAACACACCTCAAACCTATATATAGGATTTTTCGATGAGCAAGCAGATGGTCTCTGAACCTTGCCTCAGCTGCATGGGTCATCTACTCCGCGTCGCACAAGTTGATCAACATCGATGGAATATGCATGGGCATTGCGACCAACAACCAAGCTGAATATGCTGGTGTCAATGGTCTCTTGGCCACTGCTCTCTAGTTAGGTATTCACCATCTCGATGTCTTCTTAGACTCTCAACTACTTGCTTCTCAGTTAAACAACTACTATCGGGTACGTGATCCTTGCCTCTTTAGAAAATTCCTGTGCACTAAACAGATGGTTAGAACATTTGAATCCATCACATTCACACATGTTCCCAGAAGCCTCAATAGTGTCACAGATCAAATGGCTAATGATATTCTAAACTGGCACATTCATAATCGCATATAGGAAACATACAACCATAACATCATACATAATCATATCCAAAAATACACAGACAAGTGTAATAATACATCATCTAAGCATTTGCATTTCACATCATCATAAAAAGACTCACATAATAAAACCATAAAAGATCATCCACGTGCATCAAATATATATATATATATATATATATATATAAAGATATAAGTCACATGTCCAAAATATGTCCAGTACAAAATGAGAAGCCACATATGCTTTCTTAGCTGAATATACATAGCGACAAAAAAAATCCTAAGTGCACTAATCCACTATGGACAGCCTCACTAGGCTACTAATCCGACTCAGACTCATCATCTAACTCAGTGTCATCATCTTCCTCAAAAGACTCATCCTTTGCAAGAAGATTGCCCCTCGCGGCTTGATGAATGTGCTCACAGGCCATAGTCATCCTCCTCATCACACCAATCCACTCTAGAGGAAAGCTATGAATAGAAGCAATCATATCATTGCTTAGATGCTACCAACCATCATCAGAAACCCCAATAGCAAGCTGCTCCAGATACGACAGCAGTCCATCCATCTCCCGTCTCTGATGATCGGGCGGCGGGCGAGGACCAATATCTTCATACAAAAAAAAGACACCATCAGTCCACATATATCAACATACAAACTAGCAGCCAACTCAGCTACACTATGTATAAAGATAAACATAAAAACATCACGCATACATACTAGCTGGTCCCCACGCCTAGATAGGAATTCGGGCATATCGGGGTCTCCATGATAGTTCATACCAGCATATGGGTACTCCTATATCACCATTAGAAGCTGACGCCACTTCTCTAACAACTCCTCAGTAAATAAGCGACCCACTCTGCTGCCACCCTCTCAGATCATCATCTACCACCACCGATACATCTGTGGCTCCTGTGGACCACTATTCTACACAGCCTAGTGAGGACACAGTGTAGGTACTTTCTCAAAAAAGAAAGCACAGAAGAAGGAGACAAAACAAAATCCTGCCCCAGATGTCTTCGACTTGTTCCACTATTGCCGAACAATCTGAAGATACGTTTGGCCTCATCCATAGTATGTTCCCCCTATAGCACGCTCTACTAGCTGAACTTTCCCTCCAGATATATTATGGCTCCCTGTGGAACCCAAGATACGCAGCAGTAATGTTGCCACCACCCATGTCGATAGATCCTCGATGTCACACATCAGGATATAAGAGCCACGCACATACATCGTAGTGTAACAATGCTTATCACACAACTCCTCCAATGTCTCCCCTCAAGAAAACACCAATGCTAAGTCACCAACCACTCCCAACACAGGGAGCCCAGTAAGAAAGTACACATCTACCAATGTAATCTCGATATGCTGGCCTTGAAAGAGGAATGCCTCATCATCAACATCCCAAAACCTCACCAATGTTTGCAGCAGCAAACTCAAGCTCTTCATGAGGGGTATCCTCATGAACTTCAGCAATTTGAAATAGGCCAGTGTATCTCTCACATTCCTGTCTTGTAATGATGCCTCTCGCAGGTCTTTACAGTCTCTCTCTCCCCACTTGATCTTATCCATCCTGCACAAGCAAAAACCATGACGTCATCCACTAATCTCATGAAAAAACACCCCTTAGAGGCCAAGTCACACCGTTTTGGGAAAAATGAGCAACTAGGTTGCTCAAACATGCCCCACAGATGTGACCAGGTTGCAACTTTTCCTTCAAAAAGTGCGACTTGGCTCCACGAAACCCCAAAATTCCCATGGAGGGCCTCCGGGTGACCAAATGCAGAATGTAAACCACCAAAAAGATGAGATTTAGTGAGAGCTCTTACCTGCAAGTCATGGCACTCGAAACCATCGGTCGAAACAAGAGAAATCAGCAAATGAATATTTAGGGTCCACCTCTCCAACTCCAAAGTGAACAGTGATAATGACACCTCACCAAGTGGACCCCACCCTTATATAGGCCCCATTTGACATAATTTCTTTCAATTGACATAACAGGACCATACGGACTCCATTTGAGACGCCATTCATGCCACTGGTTTCAGAATTCCGCCCTCTATCTCTTTATGAGATGATCATCTCATGTTTAACAAATCAATTTCAAGAACATTTCCCACAAGTCACCTTGATTTGCAAGCCACAACATGACGATACAAGTATCTATGGACCTGTACTTGTATCACACTTCCCAACTGCTACTCATGCGAGTTTTCAGGCCATGCCCATTAAGGAATTCCATTTTTACTTTTTGTTTTGTATTTTAACACGTACCTATGTACTCTATCCACCGCACCTTATGCGGATCTCTGGACCATCGTCCAAAAAATGGATCATTTCTGTTTCATGTATTTGGAATATAAGTGCCCCCAGACATGCACTTACATCATATGTCATCAATTGCATCCACCACAACTCACACATGCTCTCCTGACCTATGTCCAAGATCCACCTTGGTTTAGATGCCTTTTCCGCATCGACTCGCGTGCCTCTGCCACAATCTATCCCGTGCATATATTAGGATGTTTGAGAGCCTTCTACTCTGTCCATACTGCACGGATGACCTTTGGACCACTATCCACCGTCCTGACATGGGGCTCCACCTATGCCACCACAATCGGTTGACCATATTAGAGTTTCGTTTATGCTCTCTTCAGGTTCCTAAAAACATGAAAAGATTGTCGAGCGCAACTGCTTCCTTTCTCGCTCGTTAAAGGATAGAAAAGGGCCTATACATTGTCTCGTTTGTCTCCTTTTGCGGACTATGTAGACCATTACATGAAAAGGACCTCCTTGGCATATTCAAGCCAAGACCATTCCCCTCTGCATACTTTTATGCTTTCTCAGGAAGAGGGGCCGTACTTTACGAAAAAGCGCATCACAGGTTTTCGTTAAGCTATTTTCCAACCTTCTCATCAAGAAAATATTGCTGAGCAAACTTGGTTTCGTTCATGCTCGTAAAAGTATCTGAATGACCGTCCAGTCAGTATAGGTTTAACCTTTTTTAGTCTAATTGGAATACCAATAGTAAAGAAGTCTCTCATCCCCTATAGGATGGGCGAGCTCTCCTATGTATATTTTTATCCTTTTTCAGGCACATGAGACTACGAAAGAAAAAGAGTCCCCACTGGAGTCTTCTTCGTATTTTCAGACTCTCTAAAATTGAAAGCAACAACGAGCATTTACTTTCTCGGGCTCACAAAAAATCCACGAGATCGTACCACAATGGTGTCCCTAGACACCACCCCACAGAAAATAGTTTGGTAGCATCCCCGCATTGGGTCACCTTGCTTCAGATTACTCTGGAATGTGTCTTCCTTGAATCTCATCAATATCAAAAGTGTCCACCTCCTACAAGTATTTCCCATATGCAGTGACATTCCTGGTATTACAGCTATGATCCCATTCCCATGAGTCAGTTTCATTTGCTTCCTAGTTTTCCCTACTATCATACTCTGAACAAAGGAAGTTTGAGTCTACTACACTTCCCTTTCCCCTGTTCAACTCTTTCCCTCCCCCCCCTCCCCCCTCCAGCAAGTCAGTGAGTCATCCTGTAGATTGCTTCAAACCTTTCAGTTATCTCCCTCGCATTTATTGTTAAGGAAACATCATTACCTTGAGTAGGGGCAGGTCTCCCTTTGTTGACGACAACACGCATATTCCAGAGGATAGACCTAGAGTTCCCTGTATCTTGTCTTCATTAACCTCATTGATGAGTTCCATGGACCACTTGAGAGGAGTCCTTATTGCCTCTTGGGATGGTTGTTTCTTATGTGCTCGACTCCAACATCATCATCGCACCGGTGAGATTCGTACAAGGTTTGGTTCGCATAGTACTTGGTCAAATACCCCGAATGTCACCTGAATCTAGAACACTGATGAGTCTACTCAAGGGACCTAAACATGTTCATGTCCCCTGTGATTTCTGGGTTCCATTGGAGATAGTGTTCAGAAGCCCCAATAGTGCTTCTATATAGATTCATGATTGATGCAGCATACTTGTACCACAAAGACTCTGACTCTCCATCAACAAGTCCATACAGCTATGTACCATTCTAGATCTAGTAGCCTATCAACCATGAAGATATAGCATTCCATGAGAATTCCATGGGTCCAATGTAGCAGTTCTTCAGATCAATATTGTATTCAGCCTCTAATTGAGGCAACCATTATTGTATCATCAGTTTTACATGATCGGCTCTTGTATTATAAAGCATAGATCAAATTATTCTTTTGACATTGTTATGAGCATGGGGATTCCTGCCTCGTCCATATGCATGTCACACATTATTTGTATCTCACCCATTGATGGGAACCATATTAATAAAAAATCCAAAAGCCACCATGCCGCAGCCCCGAAAGCACCACCTCTCCGCAGCAAATCCTATGATTCCATCGGCCATACGATGAGCTCTTGCCCTCACACATCAGGGGGCAATCTGTTAACCCAAAAAATCCCTCACTCATCTCTACATGGCCTACACCACCCAAGGACACCCATGCATGACCCTCCTATCACTCCATTAGACGCCCACACCCTCAAAAAGGCTTAAGAATGAAGAAAAGGTCTTAAAACCCCCAAAAAGGAGCCTAAATAACTCTCCTAGGGGCTAAAGCCTCCAAAAAGGGGCTAAAACCCCTCAAATGAGCATAAAGCCCTAAAAGTAGCTAAAGTTAGGGTGAAAGGGGCTACAAGCCCAAAAAAGGGGCTAAAGGCTTAACCAAGGGCTTAAAACCCTAAAAGTCCCCAAAAAAGCTATAAAATGAGGGTGGGGGGTCACTGTCAAACAACTCTTCTCTTGCATACAATTATTCTACCCATGGATGCCTTGAGACTCTTTGCCTCTCAAGCCACCGACATCCCCCTCTCTTCCACTCATCTTTCCCATTGGGCCATAGCTCCTCCATTGCTGAGTGAGATAGGGAGGTGCTTCTTCCAGCCGGGGCATGGTGGTCCATTGCACCAGAGAAGAGGTATAACATTGTTTGTTTATGTGTTTTGTTTGTTAGCTTAGTTATTTTCTGACCCATATTTTCTTCCAGGTTTGATTTCTAACATGTTTTTGCAAGTTTATAGTTTCTAATAGTTGTTTGCAGGTACCTAGAGCTAAGCCCTAACTTTGTTTGCAGAGGGGCTCACAGCCATTTCTTTCTATTCTTTGCTTTCATTTTTGTCCAGTTTCCTTCTGATTTTCATTTCTACATTTTCCACAAGCAGGAACCTACCTTTCCATCCTATAGATAGAAGGGAGCCATTCCTTCCCCTGTAGCAAGGAGAAATCTCTTCTACAGTATTCCTATAGGCCTAGAGTGTAGAGAAAAGCTGCAAATGCCAATTTTATTTGGCTGCCCCTACCATCCGCTGAAGCATTGTTTTTAATACTTTGTTTATAGCCTCAACCTAGCCATTGGCCCGAGGATAGTATGGTGTATATTTATCATGATATAACCATAATTTTACGCTGAGCTCTACCATCATTTTGTTTTGAAAATGTGATCCATGATCGGTCATGATGGCCCTAGGAATCTCAAATATCGCAATGATATGTTTGAATAATAATAATGCAGCAGTCTTACTATCTTTGGAATATGTGGACATTCCCTCATCCCATTTTATAAAATAGTCCACAGCCACAATAATGTAGCTATGCCCCTCGGCTGAGGTAGGTCTACAGTGTACGAAGTCTATGCCCCATTTTGCAAAGGGGCCAACTTCTACAACGATATGGAGCTGAGCTGGATGTATGTGTTTCTTGGAAGTGAACATTTGACATGGTGGGAATTTCTTGACTATTTCAATGCAATATTTGAAAATAGAAGGCCAAAAATACCTGACATGCAATATTTTTTGGGCAGTAGCCAACCCAGAGAGATGACCACCACAAGCTCCATCATGGCAATCATTTAAAACGATCTCATCCTCCTCATGTGTAGGGAAACGTCATAAGATGGATTCAACACCACGACGGTATAGGGTATCATTCAATATAATATAACTTTTGGCCTGGTGGTGAACGCGAGGACGTTCATCTCTAGAAGTAGTGGGCTAGTATCATAAGGTTTGGAGATATAAAATGATATCTCCGTACCATGGGTCATTCATACTAATAAGAAACAATGATTCATTGAGAAATGAATCAAAGGGCTCTGTATTCTCAATAGTATGGGGAAGGTCACATATAAGATCTGCAAAGATGAGATACTTCTTAGAAGTGATTTTAGCGAATTATAACTCAAATTCTTGGAGAAACACAATCCAACGTGAGTATTTTCACCCAAGCACTTTCCGTGTAAGAATGTAGTACATGGGGTTTGAATCCGCGTAAACAGTGGTGGTGCGGAGAAAGATATAATGACAAAAATTTTGGACCGTGATGACCGTGGCCAGAGAGAGTTTCTCCAAATGTGAGTATCGAGTTGCAGAGTCCAAAAGACTCTTACTTGCATAATAAATCACATGTCCCTGGTCGTGTTCATCTGCTTGAACAAGGACCATGCCTATGGTAGACAAGGATGTAGCCACATACAAGGAATAGTCTTTAGCATAATTAGGTGGGTGCAACACTGGTGCATGGGTAAGTGCATGTTTGAGATTATCAAATGCACGTTACACGAAATCATCCCAGACGAAAGGGGTATATTTCTTTAGCAACCTCATGAAACCATATGTCCTTTTTGCATAATTGTAGGCAAAACAACGTAGAAAGTTTGCCTTCCCTTGCAAAATTTGGAGTTCAGTTACATTCATCGGAGTAGGTAGGGATAAGATAGCTTCAATTTTCAAGGGATATATATGGATTCCATCTTTGGAAACAATAAAGCAAAGAAGTCAGCCAACATCTCACAAAAAACACATTTATGGGGATTTAGACGAATATTAAAATGACGACATCGAAGAAAGACAACTTGCATATGGTCGACATGAATATCCCACTACTTTGAATGGGCAGGAAGGTCGTCAATATAGGTTTCCACAACATGTCTAATTTCATGAAAAGCATAGTACATGGCACATTGGAATGTCATGCCAGCATTCTTTAAACCGAAAGGAAGTTTATGATAAGCAAAAGTCCCCCAAAGGAAAATAAATGTTTTATTGTGTTGGTTTGATGGGAGAATCTCAATTTGATTATAGATGGAGAAGCCATCGATCAAGGAAAAAATAATGCTTCTAGCGTAGTTGTCAATTATCTAATTGATATAGAGAGTGGGAAAGTTGTCTTTTGGACAAGCTCAATTCAAATCCCTAAGATCGATACAAGCCCTAATAGTACCCTATTTTTCATTCACAGGGACTATGTTGGACACCCATTCAGTTAATGGTACGGGGTAAATGAACCCAGCCTTGAGAAGTTTCTCAACATCTTCTTTAATAGTGACTGCATTTTTGGGATGGACTTGTCGTAGTTTTTGATGGACAGGCTTGGCATCGGGGTAAGTTTTATCTCATGAAAAATGATAGAGGGATCAATCCCTAGAATTTCTTCATATGTCCATGAGAGGACATCTCTAAACTCCTTGAAAAGGGCCATGTATGTTTGAACCTCTTTAGGTGACGATTTATGTCCTATGAAAATGTTCTCAAAAACACCTGGTTTCACTGATATGTCTACATGCATAGTTTTTGTAATGTTGCATAAATTTCCTTCACAATCGACATTATGAGTGACGATCATATACTGAGGTTTTAGGACTATATCAGATGAAACCGTAGAGGTGAATTGGTCTTCTACCATATGGCAAGGGGGGAGGAAAGAATATCTATGATGATAATCTTCCCAAGGCATCTCCTCTAACGACATAAATTCCATAATAGATTTGTCTGTAGGAAGTGTGTGTGAAAGATAATCTAGAGATGGGGGGGGTTGAGCTAGTATGACATGTGATAATGGTCTGAGGCCACCAAAAAATGGTCATTTATGGGGGGATCATGGGTAGCTTGGATTTCATTGTAAATTTATTCTAAAGGGGAAAAGGATGTCGCTTCATCAACAATCACTTTTCCTTTGTCCGCATAAGAGGTATAAATCATGTTAATAGATGTGGTTTGCGAAGAAGGAGGAGGATCAGATGAGGGAAATACTCCCATTAGTGAAGAGTCTTTGATAAGTCCTACTCCAATGTCCTTATACTGTGCGGTATTAAGGAGAGGAACGCTATTTGCATCATTTGAAATGGCACTAGGCATGATGAAATCAAACTGATCAACAGTAACAATCTTTCCTTGGAATGGGAACTGGGAGATCTGAAAAATGGTCGATGCTATAGCTTGCATAGAATAAAACCATTTATGACCTAGGAGTAAGTTGTAATCCAAATAAGCATCAATGACTTCAATGTGAATGGAGACTAACTTTCCCCCCAGTTCAACATGGATGGCAGGTAGTAATCCATAGGGTTGAAAGCCGCAACCATCAAAATCCTTAAAGGGTGGTAGGTGAATGGTTGATTTCTGGAGAACCAATAGCTCTCCAGCAAGATACATACATAACTGATGTAGAGGCACCCTCATCCAAAATTATACGATGGATATTATTTCAAGCAATCTTGGTAGAAATTTGGAAAGATAACTGATATGAGAGTCTTGTCTTGAAATCATCCAGTTTGAAAGTGATGATATTACTATTCATAGGATCCATAGCTCCAAGGGTAATAAGAAAGTTTTTCTGTTGAGTTAGACAAGTTTGAAGTACCTCTAAAGATGAAATAGCGCAGGGTGCTTGGGCCAAATCTTTGACAATATTATAATATTGGGAGGCACAAGCATTAGGATTGATTATGGACTTACGTAGAGTACCATTTGGTGGGCGGAAAATTTCTTTTGGAATAGGATTTTCAATATGAAGACCATTATTAGGAGGAGGTGTTGAAGCTAAGGGTCTTTCAGATGGAACATCATCATGCTTATTTTCTGGAGGAGGGTCATAACTGTGTGATCTTGTGTTTAAATTAATCATTTCAGTAGACATCATTCAAACTTCATTGGTGGATGAAGAAGTTTCGTTCAAGGACTTATGATCAATTCACTGTTGTTGGGAAGGGAAAGGATCTTTTAAAGCTACTCGGGTCGGTGAAGTTTTCAAAAATGGTCACCTCCGCAAATTAAACAAGATTATTTTACCTTTCACTTACCATTTGAATCAGGATCTGAGTTCTGTGTTTTGTTTCCTTCATGTTGATTATCAGGTTTTTTAGATTTATTTTTTCCTTTCTTCTTTCTGCCTGAAGATTCATTTGATTGGATTGCATTTACTTCAACAGAAGCAACAGGAGAGGGTGCAGGTTTAGTAGATGGTGCTAGTTGATTTGATGGAGTGGTGGTTTGATTTTGTTTCTTAGAATATTTTTCCACCATTTGCGTTTGAATCGAACCTAGTATGCCATCATCAAGTGGTTTAGTTGTGGGTCTTGATGGATCTGTTGTAGGTCGAGGAGCATGGGGAATCAGATCATACAAAGTACCTGATTGGGAATAAACCAAGTCTAGGTACTGGGTGTGGCTAATAGCTTGCTCTTCAATAACAACACCTCCCATAGAAACAACTCTAGCAATAGGTGGAAGTAAATACTTTCTAAACGAATCAGTGAGCAACTGATCAGGAATGGGGGGCCTTAATTAGCCTTCGTCTTCATATCCATTCTTGGATATGATTGACGATGTGGTTTGATGTGGTTTGTCGAAGCGAAGTCAAAAGGTTTGTACCTATTTCATATTGGATTGGCAATTGAAAGTGTGTTAAAAATTCCATTGATAAGGCATTCAAGTCCCAAAAAGAGTGTTGTGGTAACTCGATGTACCACTTGCGGAAATAACAGTGAGGGTTCTTTGAAAAATCTATAGACATATTGAGCCGTCCATCAAAGAATTAAATGAACACCATAAGTGACATTTCATCACATGGTTTTTTGGATATTCACTAGGTTTACCATCAAACTTGGGTATATCGGAAGGTAGCTTTACAGGAATGGCAGGCCAAGAGGGGTCATTTATCAATCTTGACAAGTCTGGAAGATCTAAAGTAGCTAGAAATGGCAGTTGTTGATTTGGTTGTGGATATTGGTAGTATTGGTATGGCATTTGCTGGCCAGTAGTACTGTATGTGAATTGATAGAAGGGTATCGATGATTCCCTTGAAACTTGTTAAAAAGGTTGCTGATTTCCAAAATTTCCATGAGGAGGTGGGCCACCCGATGGAGGGGTTCCTTTGGAAGGTGGTGGTGGTGGCCCTTTAGGAGGTGGTGGTGGTGGTCCTAGACATGGTGGTCCTCCACCTCCAGGTGGTGGTGGTGGGCATTGGGGTGGTAGTCCTCCAAATGGTCTACCAGGTCCTCCAGGACCTCTAGGTCCTCCAAGACCTCCAGGTCCTCCAAGTCTTCTACGTCCTCCAGGTCCACACAATGGTCGTCTAGGGGGTGGTCCACCATATCCTCTAGCAGTATTAATAAAAGTTCCTCCATATGAAGGAACATTGGACCAATTTGGTTGTCCCCCAGGTACAAAAGCATTCCCAGGGTAGGGCATTCTATGATAAATAGCTGCTAGCAGTGGTTGTTGATACACTTGATTAACCGTAGGTGGTTAAGTTCCTGAATAAGTATATCCCCAAGAAGCTGGATTATTTATAGGTTTCACCCCTAAGGGTTGGCCTAAACTGGATGGGGGCAGGGGGGGGGCAGGGACAACATTAGTATTAGTAGGAGAGATAACTACTACAGGTTTTTCTACAGCTGCAACTTGTATTGAACTAGTAATAATTCCACTAATAGATGATGTAATTCACACCAAGGGTTGCCCCCTGGCGTTAGAGTGTGTTGACATTACTTGATTTGTGGCTTTCCCCTCAACTATGACTAGTATGGAAGGGTTATTAAGGGGGCCAGGATGTGATATTGTAGGGTTTTCATTTGGACCTGGATTACCTTGAAATGGAATTTCTTCAATAGGACCTAACACTTGAGCTAGTGAACGATATCCCTCAAGCTATGGGTTGTGAGAAGTCTCACCATATGTTGGATGAACTTTAGAAGAAGTTTTAATTTCAGATAAGGGCCAAGGGTCTATATTACAGGGTAAATGAGATGGCATAGTTTCATAATGAGACATAGGTGGAGGAATGATTCTTTCTACTCTCTCTGAAAAGTTACGAGATTGATCGAGAGATGCATTAATTCTTCTATGTTCCTCCTCTCCTAAAGGAGGGTTCCCTAGTGAAGGTCTAATAACCCAAAATTCAGCAATAGCTTGGGGCATAAAAGTCCTCCAAAAGGGAGCATCCGGACCATAATCTGGTGCAGTAGGACTATCAACATGACCTTTGAATGGTGAATCCAGAGAAGCATCAGCTACAGGAGGGAGTTGAACCAAAGTATTTGTAAAAACATTGAAATATTCTCTGGTTTCACTAGCTAAGGAAGTTCCTATGGGAACATTAGCAGAAGCTGGTTGTTCCATGGTTACCCCTTCTTGTCCTTCCATGGCAGGAGGAGAGTCAGCAAGTAAACCATACAATCTACGAGATTGACGTCTCGCAAGTTTCTCAGCCATGGTGGTGGTTGAAGTTACCTAATCTAGGTCAAAAAAGGAGGAAAGCACACAAACAAAACCTATGCAAAGCTAAAGGTCACAAACAGACTTAAATTATAGGATGGGGTCATAATAGATGGTCTCTCATCAGAATTGTCAAGTAGGTGCAACTCATGATATACCTCAGGGGTATGTGCATAGTAATCTCGCCGAATGTTGTTTTCGGTGTATTTCTCCACAAAAAGACGAACAAAGGGTTTTTTTCAGATGGTCAAGGTATCGTAGTGGGGTATTTTAATATACATAGGGTACCTGCATGCTCAAATTGGTAGTAGTGTTGTCTAATGCACAACCGTTCACAAGGGGCCTTCCTATATACAATCAAGTACATGAAATACCTTTCTATATACCTCAAGGGTACGTGAAAGGATGTTTGATATACCGACAGTACGTAGAAGAACCGTGCGAGTCCCGAGTTGTAGTGTGGACAAATAACGACAGCTCCTACACTTTACGATGCCCGAAAATGTCACTAACCTATCACTCAAATTGCTATACAATTTTTAGACATAAAGCTACCATTAATTTTATCTGGACAATTAGGTGAATGTTTGTGAAATGTCATCTCTAATGATGCAAATTAATCTAAATGTAAATGCACTTTCTGACTTCGATGAGAACTAACTAGGGTAAGGAAGAAACCTTTTTCTTTTCTTTTCAACAATATACCAAAAGAAAGTTGTTTTCAACAACAACAAAAGATCCAATAAAGAATGCAAATGAAGTCCTTTCAAACACAAAAACTCTTTCAAACAAGCACTCTAAATTTTCTGAAAATGTAAGAAAGAAACCTCTAATGTTCATGCAAAAATAACTTCTGCTACAATGTCAAAAAGACCTATTTTTATGAATCACACATGAAAAATGGAAATGGAAATTTTCGCAAGCATAAACAAGATAAAAATAAAATGATTCTTTTTGTATTTTTCTAGAAAATATGAGGCACACAAAGAAGTATTTTCTAAAAAATAAACTAATATTCTAGGAAGAGGCTATAGGCTTTCTTTTCAAAAGAAAATTTTCAGACACTTCACTAGAAAAACAAAAACTGAACTATGTTTCCACTTTCATTTATAACAATGCAAAAGATAAAAATCTTGGATCTGAGCTCAAAAAGAGAATCAGAATCACAAAAACCAGTAAATCAGATAGCAAGCAAGCAAGCAAACCATAATGAAAAACTTCAGAGAAAAGGACAGTTTACAAATTTTGAACAAACAATTTCCTGAACAGGAAGTTTTGAAGTCCTACCTTGACACACTGAAGGGCACTGCACCAGGGAATATTACACTGTTACAGCACTCCTAACCTTCTACAAACAGGCACCATCAATGCTCTATTAGTCAAAAGAGAAAGCGGTGTCGACGGTTCGGTCAAAAGGAGAAAACGTGCCCTGGGAGGAACTGACGTTATGTCATCCAAACGGAAAAGCATCGATGAACAATGAATTGAAAGGATAAAAGCTAGCAGGAGAAACCAAAAAAAACTGAGCTGGAATGAAAAGGGTGAAACTACCCAGAACAGAGGCAAAGAATCAGAAACATAAGATAAATATCTTACCTTGTTAACTGAAACAACTAAAATTAGAGAGAATGACCTTCATAGATGGAATGGTTATTGAATTTTGTAGATCTCACTGGATCTACACCAGATCTGACTGGATCTTCCCCAAGTCTGACTGGATTATGTTTATCCCCAATATGGTCACCAGTTTTGTTATCAGGAATTCTGGATCAGTGTGAACATTGCTTGTTCTTCTGCAATGTAAGTCAAAATTACAGAACAAAAAGACACAACAACATATCCTTTCCTTGAATAAGGAAATCAACTAACATGAAAGACAATATACCTCAACCTTAGATTCGCTTGTCTTCTATCCAAAAATTTCTTGCAATAGTTCAATATCTACACAATAGATGACAAGACAAATGAAAGGGATGAGAGCATCATGATAAATTGACTATTCATATTGGTGATCAAGGAATCCAATAATATCTAATTACAATCAATANGTATGGATGAGAAATAAGTACAACCAAAATCCTTGATGTGAATGGCTTTGATCTCAACAAGAATGTCTACAATCTCCTATAACTATGAAGACCTCTCCAACCACAAGCTAACTCTACTTTGCCTTTGATTCAGAATTCAAACTAGCAGCATAAGGGTGCTTTTCCTGGCCTGCCTCACTCTCCTCATGAAGGCTTCATTTATAGGAATAGAAATCAAGAGATGGCTTGGAAAAAGGATAGGATGAGATCCCTATAGGCGAGGAAGGTGACTACCACCTCTCCCAAGCATATAGGAACTAACCCTATGTACATTTCAACATGGAAGCTTCTAGAAACATATTTTTTTCTCATTTACTAACCATTGGTGCTCTTAGCAAAACTGACAAAGGCGTCTACCTAGGGTTCTTTCCAAAGAAGAGGGAAAACTATGCTTTTTTTCTCAACTGGGACAGGCGTCACTGACACTGTGTGCAAAAAACAAGAAGGCGTTGTCCCTTATAGGTATGGTAAAAAAGTGACCAAGGTGACTCAAGTTAGGATTTCTGGGAGGTTGAAAGGAAAAGTGAAATTCTCATGGAGGCTGCTAAGTAATGTGATATTTCCAGGTGCAACAATGATGCAGATTCAATGACATCTAGCCAACCTTATGCTATAAATTCAGGAAATTAAGAAAGGGGAAGCTATCCAAGAATAACTCTAGTGTACAAGATGTAGATATGAAGGACATAACAAGGACAAATACCTGATGCTCATGCGCTATGCCACAACAAGAGAGTCAAACCGATGAACACCTAGGGGATGCCTTGGTGTAGAATATGCCACACTAGAGTTCATTGATTAGAAGAGTGTTTGTACTTGCAGAATGTTGTAAGTACATCGGCTAGTCTATAATGTAAATTTTGTAAATCCATAGGTCACGATGAGAAAGACTACCCAACATTCCAACTATTGTAGGAGAAAATGTTGGACACCTATTTGATGAAGAATGAAGAGAACATGCAAGTTGAGTGAGCAAAAGCTCAATATCCACCGACCCAATATCAACAAAATTTGTATCCTCGGCCCCAATATCAACAAAATAAATATTTGTAGCAGCCATAATACCCTCGACCAAGGGGGGGTGGAAATTTTTGAGGTTGAGGATAGAAACAAGGAAGAGGATTATTTGGTCATGGAACAGGATAAATCATATGTTATAATTGTGGAAAACCAGGATGTTTTTCCAGAGACTATCTGAACCTTGCAAAAACCTGTTCATGTTGTAAATATTTTGATCACATCGCCAAACAGTTCCCATAGTTGATTACGAAGTGGTAGGCCATAAATGTGGGAAATCAAGTTCCTCTATAGAATCCCAATATGAATCCCAACCAGAATATCAAGATGATTTATTTTGATCAAAGAGAAGAAAATATTGTTGTCATGATAAGAGGAGGTGTTCCGACTGGAAAAGACCAATATACACAGAATCAACAACTGTAGGTGCAACCAACAACACAAAATAAAATACCTTTCGGCGTCCAAAGAGACAGGAAACTATTCTTTAAAATGAAACCGTAATTTTTCAGAAAGAATGAAGTGTCAACGAATTCTCCTAGACTACCAAAATGATAAGGGATATTCCTGAAAGGCTTGATCAACTATTCCAAAAATAACTAACGATAAAGTTTAGTAAGATTAAATAATTTTTTAAAAGTTTCCTATCACTAATCCATGAGAAATATGTTGCTGTGGAATTGACAGTTCTAATAGAAGAAACTCAAGAATAACTGTGACCAGACATAAGATTTAACCATGTCAGAAAAAAATTAAAGAGCAATCATGAGTTATGAATGACCGCGTAGATAAAAGATTATGATATGGACTATATCATTTTGGACCTAGGATCTAATGTCAGTACTTTGATAAGAAAACATGGGAAAGTATGGGGAAACTATGATTGGATTGGTCTCCCATTCAGCTCAGATTAGAGAAGTAGTCGAAGTTCCTACCTATTGGTCAATTTTCTCAGGTCCATGTCGAGGTAGAAATCCTAAGAACATATGCAGATTTTGAAGTGATCGAAATTGTCGATGATACAAAACCATATCCTGCACTTTTAGGGATTGAATGGAAGATAGAAAATCATACCATCATCAATTTTAAGAAAATAATCTTATGATTTGTAGATTTAGAGATAAGGGTGGTCACGACAATTGATACGCTAGAAGGACAGAGATATGTCGAACTGGTACACAGTGAAGGATGAGGCGACTATCTGGACCATCTATATAATATCGCATTTGCAAGAGATGACTATATAAATCCAATAGCTGGTGGAAATATGAGTTGGCAGAGTGTTAGCTCCTATACATTATATTTAGGTGAAGCAATAGAAAATTGGCAGAATAGGATGCATGAGGTACCCATGAGAAGATGCGCAAGAATTACACGATCTGTGTTACGGGTAGGAGACGAGGAAAGTGATATATCTAAAAATGAAGGTTTACCTAACCTTGCATATTTTCTAATAGAGTTTGAAGTGAAAGTTACAGAATTTCAGTGCTTGTCTGCCCTGGACTTTGTGCTGAAATATGCACCCACTAGAAGGTGGACAGGGTATTTTTTAAGGATTCTAATATTATACTTAAGTATAGTATTCTAGGAGATTGTTTTGGATTGAAAAAAACACATTTATAGATAGGTAGGTGAATATTAAATATGAAACATAAAATTAACACTGAAATTAGTAACTTTTGGAGAATATTATGATAAAAAAACTTATTCTATGTAAATATAGGCGATATTAGACACTAAAAATGACCAAATAGTGAATTTATTTTTTGAAAAATACCCAAAAAATAGCCAATTGGCAAAAATTCACGCCTAAAAATTACCTGGATGGACACAATGTAGAATATTGATGGAGATAAGATTTGAAAAAAATATCAGTTATACTAGACACAAGTAAACATGATTGACAAATATATCGAACATATTGAGTACTACTGTGCAACATAGGAGGCTTTCTTGCAACAATAATGGGTACATTAGTTTATACATACATTGGACACTATGCCGAGGAATTGGTATACATCAATTCAACTACGACAAGGAGCTCTTGAATGGGAGGATTTATGTACTAGCTTAACATGTACATTTTATTTTGCAGATGACCATCCTTAGATTGATGTTGCAATGAAAGTGATCAAAATGATGATATTTGGAAATATCACTATCACAATGAAAAACTTCAATCAGTGCAGTGCAACAATCCATCACTAGATAGAATGCTAAAATGTGACGAGAGAATCAAATGATGATGACCCACTCAATGTAAAGATACCTAAGTCAGAAGGTATGTGTGCAGTGGAAGGATTTGGTATTTATATTGACCAATTCTTGACTCCAGTTCCACTAAAAGTTAAGAAAGTTAATATTGGCTACTCGTAGAATAATTTTTTTTCCAATATTAGAGATTATTAGGAGGACGAGGTTATAGTTGGAATTAGCTACCAGGTGACTAAAAATTCTAGTCACCGCAGCTTTTTCAAGTGATTTACTACTAAATATGAGCAATTTTGATTGACCCAACTATTAACGACTAAAATTAATGACTAATTAATTCACGAGTTAACAAATATGACTAGAAAATAAGTGACGGAGTTAAAAATGACTAAGATAATTGACTAATTTAATCACGGCATAAAAAATGACTAGCTAGAAGAATATGAATTAGTCATTTATGTTAGTCATTTTTAATTGTGTCATGGAAAATTGCAAATTTGACAATAAAGTGTAAATTTTGTAATTTTTCTACCTTCTATTAGTAATATTTGTGCCATGCACCTCGATATTTAAAGATCCAATAAAGCAATTGCACGAATTTTATCTTGACCGTATTTATCCCTGCTACACCTTTGAAGGAAACCCTGTTAAGTGCGTGCCAAATGAAAATTAGGTTGCTACGTCAATTAAGAATTAGGTACTAGAACCAGTACCATATTGATACTTATCTAGAAGCATCAATATAGATAGTTGTTGATCCTTCGACAATGTAAGAGTCCCTGCAGGTCCCATATGTCTGAGGTGCTTTTCTAAATTCAATATAACTATATTCATGATTTGTGGTCGTCGAACGTCTAGTTGCACCAATCAACATAGCTTCACTAGGATGAGTTCCTTTAAACATCGTAGCAACTGATCCAATATATAATAATTGAACCGATGGAAGCAACAAGAACAATATTTTAACCAATCAAATACTCGATTATAATTAAACTAGGGTGTTGCCCCAGAACCAATCTCAGATCCATATACAGTATAAAGGTAGAGGCCCGACCCCATCTCGAAGTTTTAGGAGAATATTTTGATTCCTAAACCTCTTAATACAGGCCTCATGACCTAGCATAATATGATATGTATAATGCAGTGATTACCTCTCCTCATCACTATCAAGTTAAACCTCCTTTATGCATTAGTGGCCATGTAAATTTTGCATCCGATGTCATGACCACCCACCTGATTCACGATGTGCACAACTCTTCTCGACCAATGTCCTCGATCCAAGTTTATTATGTATACTTATACTATAACAAAAAATACCATTAAAACAAATATTATATTCATAAAAAATACAAATTATTATATTTATATAAAACACAAATTAATTAAATTTTATATTAATCCTAATTTATAAAACTAAACAACTTATATGATAATTATTAAAAATATAATCTATAACTAATTAACATAATTTATATAATAAAATAATAAAAATAAAACAAAAGATATATAACAAAAACAAAAAAATCTATATAATTTATATAATAAAATAATAAAAATAAAACAAAAAATATATAACAAAAACAAAAACATCTAGTATGCAAATTCAACTGTCAACCAAAATATTGACCCAACAACTCTCCACCTACCTTTGTTATGACATTCATGGTCGATGGCCAGTTTTCCTAAACCCATGGAGATTTCATCCTCCAATTCCATCAATGACTATTCAACCAGCTCGTTGACGCCAAAGAGACTGTCTAAATAGATCGTTAGCGCCAAATAATTTGGTATATATTGACAATGGTAAATATGGATATTTTTGTATTATATTAACAATGGTAAATATGGAAATGATGATTTCTACAATATTTAGTAGGATATTGATGACAATGATGATATCAATGCCACTAACGATGCTGCAGGTGATTATAGAACTATTTGATATTGATTGGTCCTAATGGAAACATAATTCACCATAATGCATTAAATTGACCATAATAGCGACATGGACATCGAGTGAGTTCTAAAATATTCATAGAGTTAACTAGCCCAGATACTTGACTTAATGAGCATGATGATGAAAATGATGTTGATGTAGCATATGACATTGATGATCATGATGACAACAACGCCAATGTCCACAATGATGGTGCATTTGATAATAATTATGGATACTGATTGTTCCCAATGACACTTAAATGTCTGTAATGACATATGAGCAGCATACTAATATCACCTAAATGACTCACAACATCACACTCACAATATCACTTTCTTTATATTTAAAAAAAAAATATCTGTTAGCAACATAATATTTTATTGGCCTTGTCATTTTTATTTATCAATTTATTCATCATATTTTCCTCCTTAATCATCCCAAGTTGCTTCTAGGTAGATAATATCTAGATCAAGGAGGGAGACACTAAATCATTATCAATGATCTTAGGCATGAACAAAAAAACCATTATAGGAGTCTCACACAGCCCCTTAGGAGCAATGTTTACTCGAAACCCCATGGATTTTCCACATAATGTTTATTTGTATAGTTTGGTGGCCCATGTCATCTAACCATATCAACATGGTACTCAACATAACTAAGTGACTTGATAAATCCATAAGGATTAGAGTTAGTTTAATCAATATAATTATTGATTTGATTAGTTCAACCCTTTTGACTACCCAACACACAACTCAAATTGTGCAATAAACACCACATAGACACACTTTATTTCCCTTGCACCACACATACCTCATAATCCATAGTTGCACCATAAGCGCCACATGCAACACATTGTGAAACATGTGCCACACACAATAGACACATGGTACATGTACCATTGACATAGTTTGTCACCATGCCACATCTAAGTCATGCATGGACAAGAAGTAGTCAACTCCTATCATGAAACATGCAATCAACATGGTTATGAAGGTGATGAGTCTTCTTACTGATGTTTGTTTGATATGGCTAACAAATGACACAAGGAAAGACAACAACACAAAAAAGTGTACAATATGATGGCCAAGAAGTTATGGCACTACATACATTACAACAAGACTCAATATAGTTTATAGAATAATCATTCGCAAGAATATTGATCGATGTTGAACACCATTTGAAGTTGCATAAACATAGCAACATTTGGAGCTAAAGAAATGAAAACAACACAACTTCCATAGAACTACTAGATGCCATGGGAATAAAAACAACACAACTTCACGCTACACTCAATGCCATTTATCTTCACCCAATAATCATTATCAACCTTTTAGGACAAAACAAACAAACAAAATAAAATCTTCCATTTGAAAAAAAAAAGTTAGATTTCACATAAATTAAAAATTGCCATGATTTAATGAATTTAATATTTGTATTTTCAAGTTAAGATCTCTTTCCTTTGAATGTGGATTACATAGATAACATAGAAATATATGTGTGTCAAATTGGACTTGGACATTTGGTTTCACTTGGTTAGCTTCACTTGGACTAACTTAGTAGCACATAAGATGGTTAGATTGACTTGGACCTACTTCTCTTTTAGACATTACATGCTAGACTTAACAACGAACATGCATGACTAAGGGTTTGTTGGACTTGGACTTACTACTAAGTTGGATTGACTTGGATATAATTTTCTCTTTGATATTTCATGGTAGGCTTGATAGTGTTAGATTGCAAGTTGTGATTTAGTGATTGGAATGGAGTGTTGTTATGCAAACAATTTAATATCCAACTCCAATTTACATAGAGAACTTGTATATGATGTACTTGATTGAATTTGACTCATTTGCCTAAAGCTTGCCTTGGATGAATGGTTGAATTGATTAAGCTAACCATTGGGGTTTATGCGTACAACTTCCTACCATGGTAGACCCTGCACCATGTACTACACTAGGTCAAGTATCTTCCCCCTTTGCAATTAAGCATTGAATTAACCTTAGTGCATAAAACATCCATGAGTTATTGTATACCTTCCTTCTACACATTACTCAAATTCATCACGTTTTGTTTGGGTAGTCGATGATAAATCCATGCCACAATAATGTCATATAAATTAAAATTCTTAATTTTATTAATGTGGATTATTCAAAACACTCACCCACATACACAAATAACAACAAATAAACCTTATAATAAAAACAAATTAGCGGAGTAATGCATCAACTAGGAGTAGTTAGTTACTATCCACATAACTACTTAAAAATATCATAATTAATTTTGAATTTAGATTAATAATAAACATTGTTAGCTCAACATATACTAATTTAATTTACTTTTTTGTCAACTCAATACAAAATACCACACTACTACCTAGCCAACTCTTCTTTTTATATAGTTATAACTTACTATTTAACAATTAAGATTAGCCATATTAAATTGCATGAAGAAATATACGTTGAAATATGTACTCTTTTCTATCTTACAAATTTATTTTCCTTTTTTCTCCCTATTTGACTTGATCACCTTATGATTATATGTTTATAGAGACTAAATTTTCTAATGTTATTAAATGGCCTTTAAATTGCTTTAAATCTCACAATAAACTAGTGACCTTCACTATCAACTACTATGAAAACCTTATTATTTATGACGTATAAAAAAAAACTAATATGATTAAATAACCTTTAGGTTAATTTGAATCTCACAATAAAACTAGTGGCCTTCACTATCAATTACTATGAAAACCTTATTATTTGCCACATTATAGAATGAAGCCTCTACCATCACAACCTCTATAATAAATGGTAACCTATTCTAATGTGAAAACATGGAAGCTGAGTTGGAATGTCCTAGTGCAATGTGAGTTTAAAAAATGTCACGCCATTATAGATTTTCATCCTTTTGACTTTTGAGGAAGCGAGCTTGTGGTTTGTGGAAAAAATTGTTGAACATCTTAGTCCATCCTATAGTAACAATAATATCAGGTATCCATGGCATCCATAAGGCATGGTTAAGCCACGAACAAGCATACGTCTCAATCTTTGTGATCGACTTGGGCCTAAGCACTCTAAGGTACAAGATTTCTTCCTCTCTAAATTTTTTTTATGCTCCCTTATTTTGGGTGAGGGAATTACTGTAATATTGATCCATTTTGGTTGCTTTGGGTGGCCCTTTCAGCGGGGTAGATCCTGAGAACCCAAACCTTTGGGAAAATATCTGAAATCAACAAAGAATGTATGTATATCATGAGAACCCAAACCTATGGGAAAATCTCTGAATAGAGATATCCTACCATCCTCTTACAAAGCACAACTAGATTCCTTTAAATAGAATGCATAAAAAGTCCTGAACAAACAATAGGTAGAGGAATATGCCTAAGATATTCATAAATTTCAAGGGTTGAAATGTGCCTTCCTCCCTGGCCAAGGGCCTGTATGATGGACACATGCTTCGTGGTTATGTCTGCAAATGTAGATTAACTAATCCCAGTGGGTGTCTTTGTAATCATCTGAAGAATTTGGTGTGGATATAGCACACGTTCCAAAATAAGGAATTGGCGATTTGGGGACCTAACCCTAATTTTTTTATCATTCGTAACATTATTTTAAAAACCTAGGTTTCTAACTACAAATATGTAAAAGTTAACACCCTCTTCCTACATTCATAGTAATTACTATACAAGTTTTCCAATGGTGTACTTACTAGATTTCCATTTAATTCACCTGATAAAGCCTTGTTTATGCACACTTGTACATTTACAGTTAATTCATTTTTATATCATCCCCCTGAAAAATATTAAACCCACAGCTTAGATACATCAATTTCACCTCCAGTGTAGACATGAAGATTATATTGAATCTGAAAACAGGCACTAGCAAAATAGGTATACAAACATCGACCAAACAATGTGCACTCTTTGTTACTAAGGATCATTAATTTTACATAGTGAAGTTGTCGTGCCAAACACTCCCTTGTATGGGGAAAGCCTACTATTGAAACCAACTTATATGCTTCTATTGTAGAGTATTTTGATCAAGTAGTGAAAATATTTCACTGGAATTACATTACACAGGACCTGAGAACAATATGAAATTGACTTATACTGGCATCATTTTTAGTCATCTTTCTTCTGTGGCCATTCTAAGGAATCAGAACCATGTGGCTGATTCTAGATTCCTGGATGATTTGGATCCAGGTTCAACCATAAACAAATCCTTCAATAAAATATAAAGGGACCAAATCCTGAACAATCGGAGCAATATTGTTGATTCTCTGATTGTTGGACTATTCCAATTTAGGTATGGGGCTAGGATGGTTGATTCCCTAATCTCTAGACTAGTAAAATGATAGGATGGATGAATCCGGTCACTCTGACTACACAAACAATATCCAAACTCTCTCTCAGCTTTAACGTCTCTAGGGAAATCAGTAAGAATACTAATTAAAGAAGAGCTCTTTTAAGTTTTTCCTTTATTTGACTTCAGCTATCTCTGTTGGATGGACTTGTTGAGTTTTAATAAATATGGTACTAACTTGGAGAGTTGGCCCCATATTATATCATCATCTATATTTTTATGCTCTTATAATAACAATTCACTTCTACATTTGAATTATAAACAGACATCATGCCACTTCGCGAGATCCCACTAGATGAGATTTAAATTCAAGCATGTTTGTAACTGACTTAGGTCTTCAAAATTATCTTGTGACTTCTAGTACCCTTTTATTTTGATGCCAACCTCATATTTCATCCTTCATATAGTCAACATACTTATAAATTATGATTTTACAATAACAATCTCTTTTTCTACCTTTTGAGCTATAAACAAACTTTATGCCATTATGCAAGAACCCAATTGGAGGAAATGTAAATTTGAGCATGTTTGTTGTAACCCACTTAAATCTCAAAAATGATCATGTGGCTTCTATTCCCTATTGTTTTCAATGACAAACTTGTCATATTACATCCTAACTACAATGTTACTATTAAAAGTGGAAGGTGTAGCTTCAATTTATTATCTAGCTCTTGATGAGATTTGTTTTTGGAGTAAAACAAATATTTCTTATAGGGCTCCTAATTACCATATGGTATTCTTCAAGTTTTTCTCCTATTTAGGTGGATTTTATTCATTTCTAGTGTGAGTTTGGTGTTATCTTAGATCCTTTGTCAATTTTGGACACTTGATTTCAGTGTATTTTGCTAGCTTGGGAACTTCAACATGGGTTTCTAGACGGTCAATGTGGCATGGAAGTTTAGAACAATTCTCTCTTCCTTTTTTTGCAAGATTTCTCTTCCTCTTTCCAAAAATTTTCACATACTCAATGTATTTAGATTGTTCGATAGATTTGAAATATAAACCTAGCTCCAAAACCCCCCATTTGGTGTGAAATAAAATTCTTTTCCAAAGATCCATTTCAATTGAAATCTTAGGGAAATTCCAATACCCACCTTTTCAAATACAAGAATAATATTCATTGATGTAGCTATTATAGCTCACACATTTTAATATTTTTAACTCAATAAATGCACCCTTTAACACAAAAATGATTTTCATATAGGTAATAACACTATCAAGAAACACATTCAAGCAAAATGGTACAAAACTTCAAATGCATAAGAAATAGGGAATCAAGGTAGGAACAATTACCAAGGTATAGGAAGTCAACTTGAATTCCACCCCTATGTTAAGTATAGGATAACGACCATGTTAATATACATAGATGATTTCATGTAGAAATATGGTCCAACTCCTATCCTGTAACCTGGATCATTCAGACACTTTGAATTGGCTCACAACACTGTTTGGTGCAAGTTACCAATCGAGTTTGAGCCTTTGCATTTTCTACAAGTCTAGCTCTCTCGACACTCTCTTACCTAAATTTAGCATCCTTGCATTTATTATGAGTTTGAAATTCCCCTAAACATCCATTTGTGGACAAGTCCTTGCAGATACAATGGGTAACCAATATCATTACATCATATGTATGCTTACGTTTGTTATAAATCTGATTCCTAAATTTTCCTCCAATGCCCGTTGTATCTTGGTCCTTGCAACTGAAAATATATAGCCCTTCTTGATTGTGCATTCACTGTTATAGGTCTTCTCAAATCTCCTCGGCATTGGAATACTTGACAAAAAATTTCAACACACAGTTGCTTGAATCATCAACCAGAAGCTCTAGTAGATTACAAATCCTATAATGCATTCAATGTCTATCTAATGTGAGTCCAAGCAATATCTATGTTTGATCCATTTTTTAGCAATGCATTCAATGTGTTGCTTGGTTGCTTCCACTGTTGTAATTCTTCTCAAATCTCCTGTAACCAAAATCTCAACAAGCAATTCCTCAAACTGCCAAGAAGAAGCTCTAGTATATGAGACTTACAAATCCTACAACAATCTCCAACAATATTCATTCATCAAGCACCAAGAATAAATAGAAAACAACATTACATCAAGAATCACAATCAGTGACATGAATAACACCTTGAACCTAGCAATTTGATCTACTAAGAATTGATTTATTTACATGTATTTCACCTATGATAAAATGCTACTGCGTGCAACTCATATGCTATATTTAACATTAGGGCCCTAGTATGGAAGGAATGTGTGTAATTAGGGCACCATAATTAGAAATTTGATATACTGAAAATTGATTTATTTACATATATTTCACCGACACTTATTATAAAAGGCTACTGCGTGCAACTCGTATGCTATATTTAGCATCGGGGCCCTTGTATGGAAGGTATTTGTGAATCCTATATTTCACCATAATTGCATTGATTTTTGGATAAATAATGTTTTATCCTTTACAATTCTAATTTAATTATCATATATTCTACCTGAAATTGAGAAATATGAAGATCTGTGCAATTTGTTTTTTGAAAGAATTAAACTTCAAATGTACTTATAATTTTGGTATTGGTGGAATTTTCTCACACTTTGCAAGTTAAATTGGAATTTTAGAGATGGAGTTTCATACTCCTAGTGCACAAGTTATACCTAAGGTAGTTCAAAATACTGTCAATAAAGATACTCATCTCCTAAGAAAGCCTTTCGTAGCAAAGTCTGTAGGCAACAAGTTGTCCAAACAAGCAAATTCAAGATGAAATTGGACAACAAAAGTTAAAAATACTAAACAGGCCATAGAAATGCAAGTTTTGTCAGGAAAATGTAGTAATACCATTGTATGTGGTAAATACCAAGTAAGATATATATTATCCATTAACGTCCATGTATAATAATGTAATTTTCAGATATTGTGCTGAAAAGAGTGTTGCACAAGAAAACCAAGCAGTGAAAAGGCAAAAGATTGAAGCGAGACGATTAAGGCAGGTGACATGATTGTTTAATTGAATGCTCATTTTGTTGATATTGTTTTTGTTGAATGATTTTAACATGCATTATGCAGATGGGTTATGTTTAGGATAGGGAGAGCGATGCATGTTTTGTATAGAGAGAGGGTTGTATGTTTGTTAGTTTTATACTTTTCTTTTAATTTTTCTTTCAGATTCTTAAGGTAAAAGAACACATTTTTCCACATAAAACAAATCCAAACAAAGGTTCAGTTGCTTCTATCGATAAAAAAAATGAAATAAAATGGCACTCAGCCTTGAAGGTAGAGTGTGCTTCTGTCAATCCTACATCTTGGATATTTTATGTATATTCCTTTCCTACCTAGTGTAAATTGTGATAATGACCATGCATTTTTGTAGTTAGCGAAATTCAATTTATATTTTCTTTTGTTGTTGAAAAAGCGTTTTTTTTCTTCAGTGTAGAACATCTAAGAAGCTCCACAAGCAATCCCTTGCTCATGTAAGAACAATATCATTCATCTTTCCTTAGTGTTTTAAGTGGTTAGTGTCGCTAGTGTCTCATTGTAGAAGAAATCTATTTCAGGATGGTACTGGTGCACCTTTTCAAAAGTACAAAACATTAATAATCACAATACTGAAGGATCCTGTACTTGAAACAACTGAAAGAAGTTGACCTACAAGGTATATTGTGGAATCAATTGTTTGCAAACTCTCAAGTTTGTGTGAATGTTAACTTGCACTAGTGCATCTGATTATTTACAAGCAAACCATAAGGTCTTGAAAAGCAACATACATTTCTGACATATTCTTCTTTTATTTATTCAGGTTTAGGAGTGCAGATGGGCTTGAAGAAGAGATGCTTGCCAAAATTCCAAAGTTCAAAGCACACCCACTCAACAAAAAAGCAAGTATGCAACACAAACTATTACAAGCTAGTTTTGATTTCTTTTCATTCCACCTGAATTTTCAGACATGTTCTCATCCTTTTTGTAATTTACAGATATTGGAGGCTCCGTTGTTGCCACCATTGCATAAGACTGTTCCTCAATTACCAGAGTTTTAGGTTCATTTTGGGCACCAAACACATTCTATACATTTTATCTCTTTATATGGATCTTAAAACATGGTCAAGCCTCTTAGAAAATATTTTTGGATCAAGTTAAATATTTTTTTAGCTGCAACTTGAGAGGAATTCCATTTGAAGACAATGGAGAAGTCTTTTCAACACTCTTCTACTTCGTCATCTGCAGATTCAACTATGGTAAGGAATTCATCTTTACCCCTCTCATGGTATTTGGGGGTTTTCATGCAAAACACGTTAACAACCAGGTTCAACTCTGATTTTTATCATGTTAATGATAGAGAGAAGGAATTTCACGCCTTAACCGGCATATTCAAAGGTTTTTCCCATGTAATTTGTGATGGACAAGAGGAAATGTCAAAGAACAGAGAAGTCTGAAAATAAATGTTTTGGTGTCTACAATTGATTGCCTTAGATTCTGAATAAATCATCTTGCTAAATGCAGATTCTAGATAAGAGGCGGTGTGAATCAGTTGCTAGAGGTGTTATGATTGATCCCAGGCCACCACACTTGGAAACTGCTTTGCATGCACATCCACCAAAGTGAGTGGTGATTTTTTAAAAGCCACTAATATTTTATGTAGAAGTTAGACGAAGGAAAATCAGAAATATATCATAAGATGTTCTTCAAGAGCAATTTGAATTTATGTGTGACACTGTCATATATTTTTCATTCGTTCCCTTTGAATAGAGGCTATAGAGACAACACCAACATCAGTTTTTCACTCACATCTCTTTTATTTAGGCCCTTTTTTTTACCATTAGCAGTTTTTTGAGTTCTGAACGAGCCCAGGCCAACACACTTGGAAACTCCTTTGCATGGATGTCCAAATAAGAAATTTTCATAATTCGTTGAGAAGACTAAAATATGTCTTCGAGAGCAATTTGAATATTACTTATAGGTTCTTTTTTATTCAAGCACCATCATTATTTTTTCACCTGCATGTATGAAAAATAGTTCTTTGATTGTTTAATGTCTCTTTTTTTCAGGCCACCCTTTGAACTGGAGATATAGGGAATACACCATATGCAATTTTTCTATGGAAGTTTATAGCTAGATTGCTCTGTTGCAGATCATTTGTAAACTATTTCATGTTTATTTTTGTAATTGCATTTCATTTATGTTTCTGTTCTTGGGTTCCTGTTGTAATGTTTAGTTACTGTGTGCCATGATGTTACTTGTTGGATCTCTCTTAGTGAATCCCTTTGGACAGGGGCTATAAAGACAACATGCTTTGTTGTTCATATTCTTTGTTACAGATCATTTGTGACATATCTAAAGGAAGAATTTTAGATGGGTAAACTATTTCATGTTGAATAATTTGTGATTGGATTTCATTAATTTTCTTCTCTTGGGAAGGTAGCCATTAGAATATGAGTCTTATGAATTCTATGTTAGTATGGCTGTGAGAAATTAATCTAGTTTATGTTCTTTGTATTATGTAAAATATAATACTCTATTTTGATGGATTATTCATATAAATTTTCAGAGTTAAGAGCTCGGAATAGTTAGAGCAAGAGGAATTGCAAAAGATCCCAAAATTCAAGGCTAGGCCACTTAATAAAAAGGTACCAATTAACAAGTTTGTTTTCTGTCCATACTCTGCAATTTTCTCTATCAAGTTTTTGAATGATATTATGTTTATAGATATTCTACGCTAAAGGGGATCTTGGTCTATTTTGCAATCTCAAACGTCATGTCACAACACCTGTGGTGAGATGTATGTAATAATGTTGATGTAATTAAAAATATTTTCAGGCCCATTTCTTATAGGAAGATATTAAATTTTTTTATCTGAATTAGGAATTTCACTTTGCAACCAATGAGCACTGTCCTCTACCTCCACAACCTGAACTTTTTAAAAAGGTTAGGAACTTAATCTAGATATATGATTGATCAAGACGAAAGTCTCAGCAGTCATGTGTCATCTTTTGGTTATTGCTATCCAATTGATATTTTAATACTTTGGACATGCTATGTTGTTTTATCAGCTCTCTCAAACACATAAGTCTAAGAATTAGGACAAGCAGATAAAAATCTATAGCACCTCACTAAAATAAATTACAAAGCATCTAGCTCAAAACTCCATTTGTCTAACCCCACAATGAAGTGCTTGGCATCTCTTTTATATAACAAGAGATGACAGGTCTACAATGAATGTAGACACCTTGAGTGGTGTACCTATCTAGAAGAGATAAAACCCTAACCATGATGCAAGAGCCTGCTAGCGAAGAGTGTGACCTCATGCATGAGCTCACCCTAACTAGAAGAGAACGTCGCTAAAGAAAACTAAGGCATACAAGAGAATCTCTCTCTCATGCAATACGCCTATAAACTGAAGATGTTCCTCATACATGCACCCTATCTATCTTAGGAACTACACCCTTTGCAGATAGAGCATGCATACATCCTACTCACCCACTCAATGTCTACAAGACTATTGCAACCTCATCAGACTCTCTAATGCACCTCGCTCATAAACTGCAAAATATCTCCACAAGGATCAAGGGTGGAATGTATGCTAAAATTGTTGCTTCTGAAGAAAAACACCTCAAAGCAACATGGTAAAACAAATAACAGGGTTTTCTTATATGGAAGGTCTGTGATCATGTTTCTCATATTTTTATGGACATGAGTTGAACACTGTCATAGTGTTCAGAAGTTGTTTTTATTTAAACGAATAGACTTGCAAAGACTTACCTTCAGTTCTTGGTTTCGACCATACACCCTTGCTAATATGGAGGCAATATATATACTGATTTCATATTACTACTCTTGAGTATCTGTAAATATAGAAACTGCTTGTTTAGATGGACTAATTACATGCTCTAGGTTTCTAGAGGCTTCTCGACAATATCTTGAGAATATTCTACGAACATCTAATCCAGTGCAACTTTAGCCTTCGGTTCAAGAAAATTTCTACCGCTAATGTTGCTAGCGACTGCATTATAGTCATGGCTCTGGTGTGAATAATTCCCTAAAATTCCTTTGACGATTAAAACCAGAGTTTCTATGGTGATATAATCCTTTTCCATCTCAAGGAATTGAAGAATTCGATCAACAATACTATTGACATCACACTACTATAATGCAATTTTTCCAACCGCTTGGATAGACTCTGTTGTAATGGCCAAATCAACATTTGCAACATATTCTCTTACCACAATATCATATGTATTGCTCTCATTTTCCTTGACTCTAAGCATCTTATGTTTCAATTTCTTCACAAATAAGGGTCGCTACAGTGATAATAAAAATAGGATTGGAGCAAGCACTCCCTTTACTCCTGTATGGTTTCTCTGAAATCCTAGCTTCCATTGTCTTCTTAGGGAAAACCCCAACCCTAATTCCTTGCTTGCATCAACACATGATCCCTAGCTAAGATACCATTTGAATAGGAACAGCAGCAGAGGTTTCCACAACATTTTTATTTTGACAAATAGGTTCTGTGGGAGTTAACTACATGCTATGAGAGATATTGAAGCTAACCTCCTGAGTGAATGGATGACCACTAGTTCCATCCATGCATTCTTTAACATCCATCAAGTCACTCCCAACTGTTCACTCAACAACTGAATTATAATTGTGAAGACCATCTTCAATATGTGCAACCTTAACTGTTTTATTCAAAGCCTATTTCCCAATCTCTTGAAATTGCATGCGTGATTTTCCCAAGCAAAAATATTCATGTTCTACTAACGTGGCCTGCAAATTTCTAATATTAGCTTTTTGTTCAAAACCTTCAACTGAACTATATTTTTGATGCACTTGAGATGCATCTCTAAAAAAAGACTGACCCCCTGCTGGACTAACATCCTCCAACTTATGTTTCTTACTTATTTCCCCTTTTACGAAATTATAGTTATTTGTATGATCAAAATCATTAGAAATTACATGCTTTGAAGGGTTGTATGGTAATAATATTTTTGCAGGCATACTCATGCTAAATTCAGTAGGGATCCTATTATTTTCCACCCTTGTACAATGTTCCTGAATCGAATTAGGAAGTGAAGGAGTAGCTCTTACGTGTTCTTCATTGATACTCACAACAGATTTTAGATGTTTCTACCCTGAAGGGTTAACTTTTTCAACTGATATTTTGGAACATGCAGCAATGGGATTCCCTTGTAAAAACCCCATTTCTGGAACCATCCTTTGTACAATTATGATCAATATCAACGTGTGGAATCTGTCACCTTTGTTGTTGAAGACTACTCGTACTAACCTTAAAAATGGGTTCACGTTCTTGCAATATAACATTTGGGATTTTCTGATTTTATTCATTAATTTGTTTAACATGTGCACCTTCTGTTAACTTAGAAAATGTTGGACTGACATAATTTCCCCCCCTGCTACTCATAGTTGTTGAATCTATAGTACCAGCTGTATGGAATGTTCCACTTGGAATTGATATTGTATCCTGTCCCTTTCCTGATCGAATATGCCTCTGGAGCTTCAATTCATTCTCTTTTTTTTCAGTTTGCTTTCTCAAGTTCTCCAAGTCAGTGCCACTGGGTTTAGTTACATATGAGCTAGGATTGAAAGCATGTTTCTATCCAATTGAACTATTGTGGCCAACAATAGGATTTTTATTACAGGATGAATGCCGAGGTGGACCCTCTCTAGACCCCATAGAAGTCACCCCATAGATTTGCACTGCACTTGACATGGTTGGATGAAACGCAGCTAACTACTTCTGCACCATAGCCATTTGCTTCCGCATCCCTGGGGTTTGTTGCGATGTTGTTGTAGCCATCTATGAAGAAGATGCAAGTGATTGGCTTGCAGAAGTCCCACTTGTATTTTCCCTTGATGATCCATCTTTCTCACTTCGATCCACTCTTCATCTCTGTTCTTCACCCTCACTATCACTATCTCCATCAGAGAATATAATCACAAGGTTATCATCTTTCTCTTCTGCTGTAGGAGATATAATAGAAGGATGTAGATGTTGTAAACTGGATAAGAAGACATCATTTTCCTTACAACCACATAATGGAACTGATAGTGCACAAGAAACTTGTAGTTGTGTCCCATTTCTGTCGAACAAATTATTTGTGGAAATAAATTTCCCAGATAAGAGTGGGTGCAGTGGAGGCTATTTTCTCTTCCTCTTCTTGTTGGGCATGGAAGCCATAGCCCCTGCTCTGAGTTCTTCAATGTCCATTCTACCGAAATTGACTTCTGCACTGAACTTCTTTGACTTGGAAAGTAAAAAATGTAATTGGGGAGTTCATACCCTCTCTTACTCTTACCGCTTACTCTGCGCTGCCTCTATCCTCCCACAGAAACATACCCTATGTTATAATTCTATAATAATGGAGAAAATGGTTCAACTTCCATTCATTATTTCCTCCCATTCGGGTTTTGAGTAGAGCTCTCATCCCCAGTGAATCATTCATGGTAGGTAGGACTCTGTTGTAATGGCCAAATCAACATTTGCAACATATTCTCTTACAACAATATCATATGTATTGCTCTCATTTTCCATGACTCTAAGCATCTTATGTTTCAATTCCTTCACAAATAAGGGTCACTATAGAGATAATAAAAATGCTTATAATTTGATAAAAATAAGATTGGAGCATATGTAGATGGCTGAAGACCGCAGATGAATTTTTTGAGACTCTTGAACTCACCAAAGTGAGTAATCCTTTCAGTACTATCACATATTTTATCTTGAAAATGGGATGTTGATACCATACAATCTCAACATGCTGAATAAGGATGGACAGATCTTACATGGCAGGTGTTGAATAACATTTCATGGCCTTAAACTTTGTATGTGTAAATGGAATTCCACAAATCATTTTCTAACAAAATGAATAAAGGAAACTATTGGCGCTGAATCTTGAGAGTGTTTGTAACTCCCCCCAGATCAATCAAAACCAAATTTAAAAATAAAATAAAAGAATTGTTGTGCCAAATTTTGTGTCGTATTTGCTCTTTTTTTTATGAAACTCCTTGGTAGGTTTTGAACAATTCTTCATGAACCTTGAACTTTGTACTTGTAAATATAACTCCACACCAAAATACGAGACCCAGGTCTTAGTGAGGCTCTTATATTCCATTGAAGAAGGAACACATCCCACATGGGGAGTTAGAGAGGAAGGCGTAAACATGCCATAGGGCTTGGAGGGAATTGTAACTTAAAACTAATTTATAATTAGATAATTAGGGTAGGGCACTTTCACATTCCACTCAAGCAGGATGGAGACATGCCTTATTACCCTTACGAAGAAATAGTTTCTTGTAGGCAGTTCAAATGGGGAATATGAACCTCATCATGATTTTCTCTATCCTTTGCTTCATCATAAATGTGATTTTCATGGTCAAGTAAATCCATTCATTTTGAAAGTCATAAATATTGATAAGAATATGCCTTTATGTAACTGTGCATTATAAGAACACTGTAGAATACTAGTCTCTCCAACCTTTTCGATAGGTTTAGTCAATCTCAAAAGCTTACTAGAATCTAAATTTTAGTGTAGTCTTATTTTAGGTGACCATACATTCTAAGGAAAGTTTAGTTCTTATCAATGGTTATTTCTCTCTGTGAACTATTGTCCAATCATCATGGAAGCTGTTTCAGATCCTATACATCTCAACACAGAGCTGATATATATTTTGTTATACCTAATAGTTTGCAAGTTTTTTCCAGTTTAATTCATGCTTAACCAGTTTTCATGCCTTTAAAATAACTGGTATCATCACCTAGAAGCCAAATATACAACCCTTTAAACGTTTCTCTAAAGACGCAATGTTGTAGGAGTAGGGTATTTGTCTTTATATTTGCAACATGAATCTTTAATTATTGAATCCACTATTTGGTGCCCTTATAGCCAAGGAATAATGATTCACAAAGCATAACTCCTCCATACAAAATGGTACCTTTGAAACAGTAAATGATTCAATGCTAAATACTTGTAATACTTGCAATACTTGTAGTTCCCCAAGTCAAAATACTTGCAATTCTTTGAATTATAGGTCTAGAGATCATTCTTGCAAGACATTATGGTGCATAGGGAGTCAAGTATCTAATTTTGCAAATGATAATCATCAAATATCCATTAGAAATAAGTTTCTGAATCTGCCTGGATCTTAGAATTTTTATCACTTGATTTAAAGATAATGATTATGTGTTATTATAGGTGGTCACCATTAACCACCAAGCATAAGTGAATTCCCACTGTCGTTTAGGATTGTAAACAAATATCCCCCTCCCTCCCCGCTACAGGCTGAAACTTGAGGACATATATTTGATTTTTCATGTACTATTGGTATTTTTTTAAAGCAGTCACACTCTATGTCTCATTTATGATTTTTCCTTTTGACAGTGTTCACGTTAATGAAATGAATGTAAGTACACAATTTAATTAGATTTTGGCTCTCATTAATTGTATTGGAAATTTGTTTAAATTAGGTGGCAAGTTTCTATTCAGATGGAATAGTGGTAAATTGATCTTTGTATCACCTTTATTTGTTTATCAGATTTTACAGTAGAAGTCAAAGAGTATTCTTCTTCTAATCAAGGGAATGTTTTTGTAACTACAACCATTTTGTCTACCTGTTACAGTGTCTTGAATGCCATTCTATTATTGGATTCTTAGCTTATGAGTTGAGTAACTGGCAAAGTGAAGGGCACCCATGACATGTTACTGTTGTAAAATCTAGTTTGATGGGAAAGGCTGAAGCCAAATTGCAGCCCTGGTGGGTAGGATTGGTCATGGAAGGAGTCAGATATTGACAAAGTCCATGACCAGAGGAGTTGAGCCAAAGAAAGGCTCCCCTTAAGAAATTGTCAAAGTATGGGTGCATAATTTTGGTTGTTGTATGATAGTTGAAAATGCAAAATAATCATGAGTGTGGGATGCACATTGTAGGGATTAACTTTAGATCCAATCAAAGTGGTGACTTAAATATGTATTGTGGATGTTTTAATATTTTACTTGCATAGATGCAGTGTAGTGACATGGGTGCATTGTTCCAATATTTGGTTGTGCTAAGTTGCTAACATACTATCATGCTCCCTTGGCATGTGCACAGTCCATCAGCCTCTCAGACAAGCAATCCAGTTGCTTGTTGTAATACTCCATGTCAATTACGAAATATAAGTCACCGCCGAGGCACCTGATATAAGGTTTTCCAGCTGTCTGTTTTGATCATTTTTTCTTGCTAAGTCTTTTTTAGGATAGATAGCATAGGATATTGTCAATATTCCTACACATATACTATATGTCATTTTGCAAATGAACGTTTCAGCCAGACATCTTATGAATCTTTTTAGACTCACTATGGTGCATCATGGCCACTATCCCTATTTTGCAACATATAGGATCTCAGTGGTTATTCAATTTTGATCAGTGTTCTCCTGTCTTGAAAGGAAAAAAATGTAAAATTATGTGATTCTTGATGGTGAAAAATAGCATTTGATCAAGTTCTAACTTTTTTGTAAACATATGGAAAGGAATTGGGTAATTATTTCTAAGGCAGAATTCAGAGAAGAAAATTTAGGTCTTACATATAGTATTGAAAAGCTAACTATATATATATATATATATATATTCCTATTTACAAACATCAATGCTATCAGCACCGTCATCACTGCAATCAAAAGGAAGTTGGAAAAGAGATGTAGCCAAAGATGAGGAATTGCTTGCTAAAGCTGATGATGAGATGAGTATTCCTGATACAGTTACAGACTTGCTTCAGAAAAATAATGCACACATGTAAGACTCTAAATCACATATTTATGCATTGGATAAATTTGCAAGTCAATACAATCGGATGCTGTTAGATTTATCCTTTTGGATATGTACTGTTTGTAGAAGATATTCAATGTTGCCAACATCTCTTCTTTTGATGTAAAATGGTCAAGCAATCCAAGCTGAAGGAAAAAGAAAGAAATGAACAGAAGAGTGAGATGGAACAAAAATGGTTGGAGTGGGAGCTAAAAAGGGAGAAGGTTCAACAGGTTAGTTGGAATGTTATGGAAGAATGCGAGTTTTAAAAGGCAGGTTTTGGAGTTTTACTAACATTTTTTATTACCTTTGTAGGAAAAGGATGATGATGATTATGATGATGGTTAACGTCCCCTGAGACCAAAATTTGGTCTATCGGACCCTGAAGAAGAGAATTAACTAGTTTGTTTTAGAGTGATATTTCGATGCTCAAAGAGCTTGGAGAGAAGCGTCCCGAGCTTACTATAATTTTGACAAGCTAAAAGGCTAGGAATGTTGGTATTGCAACAAATATTATGAAACTGGGATCTAATGTGGGTGAATGCAAGGCACTCTAAGAGGAAGTGATTTTCATCTTCAATGTTCTTACTCTCACAAAGGTCGCATATCCTTTCTACCCAAGGAGTTTTAGGGACTGTCCAACGCCCAGTTTCGCTGTGGAGCTCATGCGAGTTCGTTCTTATCTTAGCTATATTAATTTTTTTCTTAGGATTGATTAACACAGAGACATAGTTTTGATCTTCAAGAGTAGGGTTGATGACCTCCTTATAATATTTTAATTTTCTTTTGGCCTCTAAATCTTTCTCACACCACAATTTTTCTTTAAACTTAGAAGCAATAATATTTTTAATGTTATTAATATTTTGCAATGCAACATTTTCATCGATATTCCAGTGTTTTAACCAAGACCTGGTATCTTTATACCACCCATGCTTGAGCCTTAGGTGATTTTGGCTGGAGTTTAAAGCTAACTTAGGGAGTCTATGGTCTCCCATTATATTGATTTTGTTCTTGTACAACAGGAGTCTAGTCATGGATAGGCTCTCGATGGGGGAAAGACCCACTTCTATAAGGAGAATAGGATAGGGTGTATTGTTTTTGATTTTGAGGTTGTAAGTTATAAAACGCTTCTGGATTTGCTCAATCTTTCTCCAATATTCTCTAGAGATGCTGCAACCCCAAACCTCACACCCATATAAGATAACAGGAGTGACTAGAGTTTCAAAGAGGAGCTTCTTTTTGTCCCACATCACGAGGTTTGTAGCTTTACAGTTATTTTCAAGACCAAAGTAAGCTTTCCACCCTGCATTAATCCTTTTCTCAATGCTATAGTTCTAGTTGAGCTTGTGATGAATATCAATTCCTAGGTACTTGTAAGAAGACACTTCCTCCAAGTTGCTATTGTCATACACAAAATTAGTGTATGTGTCCTTCTTGGATTTGATAATCATAACTTTTGTTTTGTCAGTGTTAACAGTCATACCCATTGTAGAGCAGAAATATCTAAGAAGACAAAGAAAGACAGCAGGAACAAGCTTGTGCTCAAAAGAAAGACAACATTCAATTAAGATTCCAAAGCCACATCACTTTCTTTCATTTCTCATTGAAACACATTTGCATGATTTATTAATCCAATTGTTGATGCAATTGTGAAAGTGAGAAGTTGACAATATCAACGTTCTTTGTTAGATTATTACAACTATGAGGACATGTCATCTTATATTGAGTTTATCATGTTTTCTATTTATTCCATTTCATCAAGTTATTTATCAAAAATTTCCATCTTCTACTGCTGTAGTATAAGTGGAATATACTTGTCCTAACATTACAGTTAAACTTTCAAATTCAAGCAGGAAACCTATTTTTTTAATTTAAGATTTATATCATTCCAATAGGGAAACACTTATACTCTATGATCCATAATGGAACCATATAGAGTTGATAACATCTTTACTTTCCTTGAACCAGGAGAAGGAAAAGAAATGACAACAAGAGGAGGTAGAAAAAGAACAGAAGCGACATGAAAAGGAAGAAACTGAGATGAAAAAGCAACTTGCAATACAAAAAAAAGCAACACTGATGGACTGATTTCTTAAAAAATATGCACCTAACACTCAAACAGCGCCCACTGTATTGAAAATGCACAGATATTTAGTAGTGTTATGTTCTCAATAGATAAAATATTACTGAAAGAAATAGAGACAGAGATAGGGGATCTTCTTGTTATATTTTTATCATTCAAGATACCATTATGATATTAGGATCTTTAACTAAGATAGTAACATGCACAACAATAAAACACAAGCACAACACAAGAGATAAGAGACATAAAGAATTTTCCTCGGGGAAACCATAAAGGAGAACACCCTGCAACTTCCTCGGAGATAGAATCAGCACCAAAGGTAAAAATAGAAAACAGTAAGATGATATCCTAACAACAATAGTCTCTCTCTCTCACACTGAGAGAGATTCTCCTCTCTCACTCATGCACCCCAATGAGTGAGTGTGTGTGTCTTAAATAGAGAGAATCACTCTCTATTTATATTCTTTCATTCACTTGGAACCCACTCCATCATGTCGGCCTCACTTAACAATTACTTACTAGAGGCAACATCTCTAGGAGTGTCTAATAACCCTAGTGCCCCACAACTTGTGGGCACTTTGCCTCCTCTAACCAACAAGGAGGTTTATCCTTAACACAATGGTGGGGACTATTGCCTCGACTTATAATGACTCACCTAGGTTTTACTTCACTAGGATATTCTAATAAGCCTAGGGCCCCACAATTGTGGGGAATTTAACCCTTGACCAATAGGAGGGTTACCCATAATGACTTGACATGACTTTCTCATTATAGAAAATTATTGGAATAAACATCGAGTTATGACATGACTCAAGTACATTACAATACATCCTGGAATTAATATCAGGTTGCAATAAATAAGAAGTACAATTCAATACATTCGAAGTTACAATTACATCAACACTCCCTCTTAACTAGTAAGGTATTCTCTTGACACAATTTATCAGCACAAGTCTTCTTCTCTGTATCATCTAGGTCATTGTCAAGTCCTCGTCATCTTCAAGTCATCTTCATATGGATCTGGATCATCATCACTGGATCTAGATCATCACTCAATTTGGATCATCATCACTGGATTTGGATCATCACTCGATCTTGATCATCACTGGACATTGTCACTGGATCTGGGTCATCACTCGATCTAGATCATCACTGGACATCGTGATTGGATCTGGATCATCACTTGATCTGGATCATCACTGAACATCATCACTAGATCTGGATCATCATTGGATTTGGATCATCACTTGACATCGTCATTGGATTTGGATCATCACTGGACATCGTCACCGGATTTGGATCATCACTCGATCTTGATCAGTATCACGGGTGCTATCTCATGATTCTTCTCGTCACAGGAATTTCTATAGTGATAGCCCTTTTCCATGCTGGTTGTAGGCCTATCCTCCATGTAGGTCTTCTTCAGCGCTTATATCTGACACCAATTCAGAATGGCTCACCCAACACTTACATCTGACCTACTCGTCAAAAAGGCATGCCCAGCACTCACATCTGATCATGTAGGAACCAATCCTATAATCATATCAGAAAGGCCCAGCACTCACATCCAATCATGAGGGAACACATCCAACAACCCTATCGAAAAGGCTCAGCACTTATATTTATCCGTGTGGGAACACATCCTACAACAACGCTAAAAAGGATCTGCTCTTTCACCGATGTGGGAACACATCCTACAACCATGATGAAAGAGCTCTGCACTTACATTCACCCATGCAGGAACACATCCTACAACCATGATGAAAAGGCTCTACACTTACATCCACCCATGCGGGAAAACATCCTACAACAATGATGGAAGGGCTCTACACTTACATCCACCCATGTAGGAACACATCCTACAACAATGATGGAAGTTCTTGCACACATATCTAATCTTGTAGGAACCAATCCTGCAGTCACATCAAAATGGCCCCCAGTCCTAGACTAAGCTACCTGGTAACTGACCAGGTGCCTCCATTCTCCTAGATAATGGCAGTTGCCCTTACATCCGACCTGCTCGTCGAAATGGCCAGCACCCACATCTGACATGGAACGAACTTAATCCTTTAGCCATGACAGAATGGCTCACCCCTTATGTCTAATCAAGTGGGAACACATCCCTCTATCACATAATAATGGCCATGCACTCATATCTAATCCTATGAGAACACATCTCACAGTCATATCAAAATGACCCTCAGCCTTAGACTGAGTTTTCTTGGTAACTAACTAGGCACCTCCATTCCAAGAATGGCAATAGCCCTTATATCTGATCATGTAGGAACCAGTCCTATAGTCATATCATAATGTCTTAGCACTCATATCTGACATGGAAGGAACCAATCCTCTCACCATGACAGAATGGCTCAGCCCTTATATCTGACCTACTCGTTAGAATGGCTATGGATCTCAAGACTCATATCTGACATGGAAGGAACCAATCCTCTCACCATGACAGAATGGCTCAGCACTTACATCTGACCATTGAAGGAACCAATCCTCTCACCATGTCAAAATGGCTATGGGACTCATTACTTTTCATTGGAGGAAACCTCTATCTGGAGAACACCAAGCTTTTCCCTGAAGTACTCGAACTTCACCCTAGCCAATGGCTTTGTCAATACATCATCTATCTATTCCTCCATCGCAACATACTCGAGCTTTACTACTCCCCTCTGTACCATATACCTGATATAGTGATACTTGATCTCGATATTCTTCAACTTGTCATGGAACACCGAGTTCTCTGACAACTTCACATGAATCTAGTTGTCACAATGTATACAAGTAGCATCAACTAGAGATCAAATAAATTAGACAGTAGCTTCCTTAGCCATACTACCTCACAACTAGCTAAAAAAACTGCAACATACTCTTCTTTAGCTATACTCAGTGCCACACAGGATTGCTTCCTTCTAAACCAAGAGATCACACCTAATCCCATACTAAAGAAACACCTTGAATTTCTCTTCCTATCAATGGCACTGCCTGCCCAATCTAAATCAACATAAACCTATAGGTTAATCTTCTGATTCACATCATACCTGAGCCCATAATCAACTGTACCCATCAGGTACCTCAAAACATGCTTTGCAACATTTAAGTGAACATTTCTCAAATCTGTCAAGAACTGGCTCAAGGTGTTCACAGCAAAGCAAATGTCTATTCTCATGTTTGTCAGGTACATCAAGGACCCAATCATCTGATGATACATCATAGCATCAACCGACTCTGATGAAGCATCGCTCAATAGCTTCAAGTTCAATGCCATAGGTGTGGCCATAGCCTTGCAGTCCATCATCCCAAATCGTTTTAGGATCTCTACTGCATACTTCCCTTGTCCAACGAATATTCCATCTGTATTCTGCCACACCTCCATGCCTAGAAAAATAGTACATCGACACATAATAGGATCATCACTAGTCTTCATCCTTCAACCTTGAAGCAAAGGTTGGAATCTACTTTACTCTCAGTAACTCCTAGAGTCATCAGTAATCTATCCATCCTGTCATACCATGTCGAACCTTAGATTTTCTATAGTTACTCCCTCTGAAGTGAAGCATCATACTCCCTCTGTCTTTTGTACTCTATGTACTGAAACTTTCTGTACCGGAGTCACAAGTAGCTTCCTATGCTAATAGTATTCTATGTATCCATCTAGTGTATAGAATTTCATTTTCAACCTTGTAGCAAAGGTTAATATCTTCATCAATCTCATAATGTATGTATTTCAATTCTTACTGGCCGCAAATTTCTCTTCGTAGTCTATGCCTTCTTTTCATGAGAATCTTCGTGCTACGAATCTTGCTTTATATCCCACGATGTTTCCATCTACTGCATGATGGAACTACGAACTTCTGTTCAGGTCTCAATACTGCATCCTAGACATCATTCTTCTTGAACTGGTCTTCTTGGTTACTTCTTCATAGCTGGAAGGTTCTGCATCAATGATGTCACTACATTCGTCATATTATTCTTCATCTTGAACTGCCGTCACTTGTTCTTCGAAACAAGTTTCATCCTTCTTTGCTTGTAGGTGATTATGTATGCGGTCTTTCCTACAAGTCAAGTGCATTTGTATGGTTAGAAAAATTTCATAAGGAATATTCATACTAGAAAATTCTTATGCATAAATATATGATCATGCAACTATTTTAGCCAATACAACATTCATCCATATCTCACGGAAACGTTTCTAGATGCCTTCCATCTCTACCAGGACAACATTGAGATTGTGCACTAATCCAATATGTCAGCAAAGAGGTTTCATTATAGATAAGTAGCAATGGAGAGTTTTATATCACCATGAGCTACTTACCCATCACATGCATATTAGTAGTATATTTTCATTAATGCAAAGATTCTATCATGCATAAAACATCAACTGAATATAAACAAATGCATAACAAAAACAATATCATGAAATGACAATTGAATACTTATCTTTATTTGTCTCATGGGTAGACCCCTTCTTGATCCTTTCGCTTCATCATCTTCTTCATTCATGACTTCATCATTTCTTATCCAAGCTCTCAATATGGATAATAGGTTCTTCAAGAATCGAGTCCTTCATATTCCTCGTCACTTGAGGGATCTTCTTTCGATGGTGAGAGCTTGTTCTTCAATTTCTCCCATCTTCTCTTCTCTTCTTATGAGTCGAGCTTCTTCTTCTTCCTAGAGTCTGCTGAAAGTAATCACTTCCTTCTGGCACACATTCCTCGAATGCATGAATCCCATGATCCTAGGAGGCCATTCAAGGTGGACATCACCACTACTGCATTCTTCACTTCTTCTTTTACTGCTACAAGTTGTTCTTTGATTTGAGAGACCCTTCTAAAGTATGACTACATGGTCTCTGCATTCTGGATCTTCACATTCTTCAACTAGTTTCTTAAGGTCATATTCTTATTTTTGTTCTTCCCTTCAAATAGCTTGGTCAAGGAATCAAACATCTTTGGTGTCTTTAAGGAAGACACTTGTAGTACAAGTTCATTCGTGACTGAATCAGTAACGATCTTCTTGGCCTTGACCAAGTTCTTCTTGTGTAAGGCTTCTAGCCTCATCTACCTTTGGAACTAGAACCTCTATACTCATGTAGGTGTCCAATCCATTTTCTTTAGAGAGATCATATACTTCCAAGATTGGAATTTGTCAAATTCCCCAAGCTTGTCATCAATCTGATGTTATAGATCACTTTGAAATGAGAACCTCAAATGGAAATAGTGAAAGATTAGATCTTACCATTTTGAGGTGTTTGTCCTGGTTTGAGAGCTAGCTGATCTAGGGTTTGTCACAGAAACCCTAATTTTCAAAACTTGGAATATTCTATATCTGATTGGATAGAAATATAGATCTCTTCAAATGGAGCTTTCCAATGTACTCCTTTTCTGAAAACAGTGGAGGGAAGCTCCATGAATAGGAAGCCCTAGTTTTCAACTTTCTTCTACAGAAATGCATGTTACTATTTCTGTGGTATTTCCAAAATTACTACTCCTCTGTATCTGAAATTTCGCACTAAGGTATCCTCACATGTCCCTGTTCCATCACCATAGGTTTCATTATAATTGGTTTCACCAATTGGGACTTATGGTCCTTTTCCCAAGGTGACCTGTTACAGGACTATTCAGAACAGCGAAGTTGCAAAGATGGCCACGTGTCACTCGTTCATCTTTTGAGTCTAAATCTTGGACCAAAAAAATTAAAGTCCGTTCCCTTTCTGTAACATCTTCATAAATCTCATTTGGACCTATGTATCCCAAGATATAGCAATTATCCCCAAGTGTCCAGTTTAGGGATGAATTCGGGAAGAGGCTGGAACTCTAACTTGGATGGATCATATATCCCAGAATATAGCGAATCTAAGTCTTAATGTTGGATACAATGTAAAGAAGTATTTCGTCTTCAGCCTCTGAAATTATTAGCTCCTGAAACTTGTCCAATATTGGGATATAGGGAATGTACCAAAACTTAGTAGTTTCTGGTATTTAGGGTTTTTCTAGCTCAGGGTCAAACTAGGGTTTGACTTTCCTGGAGTTTCACCCAACCAAAAAATTGATCCAGGTCTCTAAAATTTGGTTTCCATGAGGAGATCAATCCTATGCCGGGATCACTCAAAAATTCCTCTTCTGTAGAAAGCCCTAATTTCCGCACCGAAAAACTAAAAATGCTCAGAACCGAATTCCGCTTCGACAGAAAGATGCGCCCTTCAATGGAGAGTGAGCCTAGCATACTTTTGCTGATGGATTGTGGAGAGAGATCCAAAAAGTAAGAATCCCTAGATTTTGCAATTGCACAATGTCTTCTTCTCAAGTTAACTTTGATACCATCTTATATTTTTATCATTCAAGCTACCATTATGATCTTAGGATCTTTAACTGAGAGAATAACATCCACAGCAATAAAACACAAGCACACCACAAGAGACAAGAGACACAAAGAATTTTCCTCGGGGAAACCATAAAGGAGAAAACCCTGCAACTTCCTCAGAGATAGAATCAACACCAAAGTGTTAGAATAATCAACCCATAGTATTACCCACTTAGACATTAATTCATTTATTTTTGTCTTATTTTCCTAGTTCATGTGTCCCACCATGTGCAAGTTGCTAATTGCCTATCCATAGAGGTCAAACTTGCCATATCTGACTCATGTAGTGCTTGGGAAAGCCTTAGGAATCAAATCTACTTTATTCCTAGCCTCCTAGGCGCCTATCTGCTTTTTCTGCTTTATTGCCTGCTTTTTCAGTGTTTTAAGGCACATGGGAAAGCTAGACTAGGTGAGGTGAACATTTTTTTTGTCCTACACATCCTCCTCTCTTTTCTCCATGCAAAATCATGTATGAGCTGCCATTCCACCACTCTTTATCTTTCCTATGCATTTTTTCCAATTCGTGAGCTCCATGACAGATTTGGGATCCAGCTTTTACACCTATGGGGGATTTGCTTATTTTTGGTAAGCCTGCTTTATGCTAGATTTGGATGCTTCCTCATGCATACGATTTATTCATGTATTCTATTTATTCAACATCCTATGATGTTACAGGGTTGGCTATTGTACACTCAGTTAATATAATTTTGTGTTACAGCTCCATATTCAGTCTCCATTGTTAGCAATTTTGCATGATCAATTGATAATTGTTGTGGGTAAAATTAATCTACTGCTGGTATGAATTTCTACATGGTATTAGATCCATTGTAGGTTGTTACTCTTCTTCAAAAAAAAATTTGTAGGTTCAACATCAAGACTGGGAGCCTTCTACTGATAGCCGGGACAGATTTTCTAAAGCTATGGATTCACAGAAAACTATCTTGACTCCCTTCAACTATTTTGAATGGAAAGTAGAGATGGAGATCTTGTTGAGAGCGAAATACCTCTACAGGGTGACTATGGCTACAAAATCAGAGCCCAATGCTGTTGCAAAGAAGATCAAATGGCACAATCGGAGAGATGAGGCCTATGGCCTCCTATGTCTCAGTATTTCCCGAGACCTCCTTTTCCATCTCGATGGATTAAATTCAC